>CAIGRB010005108.1:120409-150119 GCA_903798255.1 Fraxinus quadrangulata | reverse complement strand
CTGCACAAAGGTTGCAGCGCCCAATAGGGGGGATGGCCACGTCATCAAGGAATGAGTACTATTGGTCCTCAATCTATTGTCCTTTTGGTAAATTAGTCACTAACCTTTAAAAAGAGTAAATGTGTCATGATATTGCACAATTAATCTCTACTCATGGAATCAGTCGTTCTTAAATTGTCATATCATTCTCACAGAAACATGCCATACTTCAAACGTTCGAGCACCAACCAATAATAGTGGAAAGTAAAACCCTAATTCATTAAGTTTGACATGCGAGTCTTTTAATAAATATTTGGTTTGTTGTGCCATTGGAGATCCATTTTGCAATTATAATGAGATTCGGTTTGTTCGTGCCTCTTTTTGAAAGTTGAGGGAACAAGTTTTACAGTGACCGACGCGTTATATACTGAAAATTTGTAATGCCTCAAAATATATTTTATACATTAGATTCCAAATTTATTTAATACTTTAAATGCTTACATACCAAACATGACATTCAACTCGACTCATTATTGATTCTCTCAATTTTGCACCCAATTACCTACCATGCCCTTGCTCAAAACTAGAGAGCGAGTCGCATGTGGATCGTTTAAAACTAAAAATATAGCCACGTGGCTGTCATCCAGAGACTTAATACATGTGATAATTATGGAATGTGTTTTTCTTCCAAATATATTCTCCTTATAATACAGTGTAATGGTGAAAAAAATACCAAACAAACATCAGCTTTTAGTGTGCTTACCGTTTCGTTTTCCGTAAATTCCGAGTACATTTTTATTTACTTTTATTTGATCCCACTAAATCGAGTGTTTTCTTGTGAATGAATTCGTGGGATCGACTGTTTTTTATGAGATATGTTTCAGGTACATATCATTTCCATTTTTATATATTGAATTATTATCATAATAGTGGCCATATTAATGTAGGATTGATTTTAAGGATTGTGAAACTCCAACCCACCCCCATAACTATGGAGCCTATTTGTGAGTTTTGTGAGATGGCGACAGCGGTGATATACTGTAAAACAGATTCAGCCCGGCTTTGTTTGCAGTGTCACGGTCGTGTACACTTCGAAAACTCATTGTCCCAGCGGCATCCGCGTTCTCTCATTTGTGACAAGCGCCATTCGCAGCCAGCCATGGTTAGGTGCATGGATTGTAAGTTGTCACTTTGTTCCGGTTGTGATTGGAATGGTAATGGTTGTTTGGGGCCGAGCCATAGTAGTTTGAAATTGAATTTCTACTGTGGATGCCCTTCGCTTGCCGAATTCTGTAAACTTTGTTCTTTGGTTCTTGATGAACCTAAGTCTTGTAGTTATGATACGTCTTGGAGAACAATGAGTACAACGAATGAGAATTCCATGACTACCTCATTGGAGGCACAGAATGATCAGGGAAATGGTGGGATGGTGGCAAACAGCCTAAACGAGTTAACATCCCGTGTCAAGTTTGGACAAGGGATTTCTCCTTCGCCTCTCGTTCAGTCAAATATTCCAAACTACGTATCATCATCATACAATACGGATCAAAAACATTTATTCTACAACAATCAAATGCCTTTCTATGAAGGATCAAGCTTCCAAAAGGTGATCCACTTCATTTCCTAATCAATAATATTTTTTCTCACTTTCTACATATTTACCGCTATTTGGTTCTTAACTCAATTCTTCAATAGACAGTACTAATCTTTAATGAATGTTTGCTTAGTCTTTCTTTGATTGATTGTGATCTCAAAATGAACCAGGGATTTCCTAATAGTATTAAGGATCTTGGGCTTCATGACAGCGATGATCTGTGTGACAATGTTGACATGGACGATATGGCCTTGAGCTTCGACACCGATTATGAGATGTTTAAGAAATTGCAAAATCAGCCAAGTTACCACTATGATGATGGAGGAATGAGTAGCCTAGTCACCGAGAAAAACTTTTCAGTCACTGAATCTAATAGCACTCGTAATGAAAGTGCTATAGAGGTTGTCTTCCACCCCATAACTACTCTTTTTTCCTTCAAAGTCATCACTCACAAAGATAATATTCCTCTTTTTAATTACAAGTCGCGATTCAAAATATACTTATGAATAAACATAAATGTATCAGATATATCAAGATGATCGTGCCATTGATTTGATGAATATAATTAAATTCTTTTTCATTTTGTTCCATGCACTTCAAACTCTATTTATAAGATATCTATTTGTTCATCTATTTGTGACTTTTCTATGTTATTAGGCATCATCGTCAGGACATCAAGAGTTTATGGGTTTTCAATCTTCACAAGTTGGCATCAGTTCGACTAATTTGGTGCAGCCTATTAATAATGCAACTGCTAATTGCATGGTTATGCATCCAAGTTGCACCAGCAATAATATTGGCCTAGGATTTCCCCGTGAACAACTTCCTTCGACCATGTCGCCTGCATGTACCGTGGCTGAATTTCAAGATTGTGAATTATCCGTATTTCTTGCTGGTGATGCACCATGGGAGTCCAAGTTTGAAGGTAGTGGTCAACAAGCAAGAGATAAAGCTAAGATGAGATACAATGAAAAGAAGAAAACAAGAATGTGCGTGATTCTTCTCTCTCTCTCTCTCTCTCTCTCTCACACACACACACACACACACACCCCCACACAAACACACACATTATCATTTTGTTCTTTTAATTTATGAATATGCATTTTTGCCTCTAAAAACATCGTCTTGTCTTAAGAATAACAAAAAATCATAGTTTATAGAGTAATACTCTTATCATTAGTATGATGCGTCTCCTAATTCATGGTCCAATGGAACTCATGGTTGCTGATGCTGAAAAACTTGTGTTTTCTAATTATAGGTTTGGTAAACAAATAAGGTATGCTTCTCGTAAAGCTAGAGCTGATTCTAGAAAGCGAGTGAAAGGCAGATTCGTGAAGGCTGGTGAAGCTTATGATTATGACCCTCTAGTAGTAAGGGATTTCTGATCTAGAGGTTATTGGATTTTCCCATGGCTTTGATAATTCATGCCCTTGATATAAAGGTATACAATGTAATGGACTTCCTTCGGTACTTGATTCAAATCAATCTTAAGTTTCGAATATACTGATACAAATACAATTTATATGTTTTTTTTTCTTCGAATTATAAAGAGAATGCCCTTGTTTATAAGGTTATGAATCTTACATCATCTGATGATGAAATATGCGGTTCATTGAAAACCTTGCATATGTACATCCGATGAGGTTTATATGTGAATCATATTTTTCCAAGACCACATATCTTGAAGTTGGATGTTCTTTAAATCTCTTTCTTGCATGTATATACCTCTTCCAGCCTCCTTTCTTATAAAGATATGCTTTACATGTTAGACTGCACAAGACAAGACAAGACAAAACAAAACAAGACAATGAATAAACATGACTTTAAGAGTATTTCTTAATCTTGTACATGTCAAACATCAAATCGTAATAGTTTGTATAAGGAAAAGTGCTTGACCTTCATTTACTTGATGATCCTTGTCTCTATTCTATAGATCTTCATTTGAAAGGCAGATGGTGCTCCTAAACCATGAAGTGGGCTATGCTAGCAACCAAAGAATGGCCTCCTTAAATCATTCCATATGATTTTTCTCCTATATATTATTGTTCCCTCAGGTAATGTCAATTTGTTTCAATGTCTTGGTAAGATGATGTCCAGTCACACTATTTGTCATAGCCATTGCTCATGATATATTAAATAACACTAGGGCCATTCTTAGAAAGACTTGGTATGCAGTACTGAAATTAGATGTAGCTTCTTTCATTCTTTAATATTTTCGTACAACAAACAACACTTTAGCTTCGTTTATATGGAACATGGCAATATATGTTCATTTATATTAAGATTTTTTGTTTCTAGATTTCCATTTTGATCTTGAATCTTGAAGATGTACTGGTCAGAAGATACATTACCAGAAGGATTTCATGCTGTTGACACTAGAAATTATATCCATGTTTCCATCTGCTCAAAACTCTTGCCACAAGAATAAAGTATTGTTGGAAGAAAATTTGCATATGTTGTTATCAACATAGTGGACAATAAGTTTTGTAATAAGCTTTAACATATTTTTTTTTATCATTGTGAAATTTGAAGTCACAAAAGTTGTTGGATATGAAAAAGATCGTTTGATAATTTAGCAATTTAGTTAGACTATTGGTGCTATCTTTGATGCTTGTTTAGATGTTATTTCATAATTATAACTCAAGTTTTGCATGACTTTACTATCGATATTTCCTAGGCAAGGGTAGTAACCAACAATCACAACTTGAACAAACCCAAGAAGTGAAATTTCTTTTTGATTTGAGGTGGCATGGAGTTCATGCTCGATGACCTTTTCCCGACTTGGAAATCACAGGAAATGCGAGAGAGATTTGTGTTACCATACATAGAGATTGTATGCAATATAAAAAGAAATGGATTTTCTTTCATTTTCAATAGCTAGATGTTCGAAATTTCTTTGCTTTACAATAGTTGCATCTTATGGAGCTAAAAAATGAATTGACAATTCAAAATTATATTCTCGAAGTGGAAGATTTGTTGACGAATAGCTCCTACTTTGTCAAGCCATCAAGTGAATAGTTTGAAAAATACTGGATAATGTACTATTAGTTCAATAGTAATACTATTTTTAGAGGATATTTTTTCTCATTTATATTTTGTATTAGATATACTGGTACGTATGAACTTCTCATTCTACTTCAATTCTCTCTAAACTGAAGAAAGGTTCCCCATCTTCTGCGAAAACAAAATGTCTGGAAAAGAAAGTCAATTTAATTATCGTATCCGTCCACTTTCCGAAAACTCTCACCGATGGCCTTTTCAGGTCTGGAATTTATACCTCCTTTCAATTGTCATAGTCAATCGAAAAAATGTTTTATAATTGTAACAGGATTTGAAAGTCCAACCAATATCAAACAATGGCGTGAACACATTCTTGATCTCGTGTCAACATTCAATACACGTCGTGTGAGTATGGATTTAAAATTAGTGATATGTGACTCAAAACATTCCTCTTGTGATGATTAAAAACTATAAAATGTGGAGTCAAATAAAAATCTATGGAAGAAGGTTAAAATTTGATTTATAATTCTTGAAAAGAGCATATGACATAAATTAGATTAATAAACAAAGGGTATTATAGAGGAGAAATTTGGGCCCACATCAAGTTGTTCAATAATAGAAGCAGCTATATATTTTGCATTTTATAATTATAAAAGTTAAACATAGAAAGAGACCTTACCCCGAATTGAATGGATCGCATATATTTCTTTTTGCAAATTGCAACCTTCAATGTTAAATTGCATTGGATTCCACTTCAGTTGATTTGCAAGTCAAATCCATTGTCCAATAACACTAATTTATATATGTTCATTAAAAAAATTCACTTATTATTTAGACGATGTGAAGTTATTTGTTAGCATGAAAAATTACAAACACGTGTGCAACCATCATCAAGAATCAAATAACGTGTCATGTGTCCATTATCGTAGTATCATAAGATAAGCTACTACAAGGATTACGTTTAATTTGATAAACAATCATTTATACGATATTTATAGTATATTACAGGAATCTCGCATATTATCATTAGTGGATAAACTTCATTTTCAATTTTTTGTCATTTTCGAAGATCCTCTAGCATAAAAGACACGGGCAAGCACTTAATTACATACGATGTCACTAAAAGTTGGCATATGAATTAGGTTAATAAGATTGTCAATTGTGACAAAGGAAAGATGCTCGACGATGACAACTCCCATTAAGAAATCATTTCGTCCGGTTCTTTCTTTAGTTATTAATTTCTTTTACTCAACCTCTTTCAATGATGCCAACGTAATTAGTTTGCCACCAATTGATAGTCTTTTAACCAACTTTAAAGTCAGAGCATAATAGCACTTCTAAAGTTTGATAATTAATGACTAGAAGTTCTTACATGCACATTTAATAAGTTGTGTCAAAGAGGATTATAAACAATCACCGGTCAACAATTTGATCTAATTAATCAATGTAGAAAAGTATTTAGAAAAGCTCCCTTTGACCAAATAAAAATCCATTTTTGGCAATTTTTGTGAATGCTTGCTCATGTTAACTCGAATCCAACTCACTCGTATGCGCTTCAGTACAAAAGCCTATTTGACAACCATTATTGTAGAAAAAGAGTTTTGAATAGTAATTTTTAAAATGTGTAGTTAAAAAGTAAGAAATTTTTTTTGATATACGTATAAAATATTTTATTTTATGAATATGTGATTGAAAATATCCTGAAGCAAACCATAAAATAAATTAATAGTTGTCAAACCAACACAATTTTCATTTCTTTTTTAATTTTAACCTATTGGTCGAAGTTTAGAAGCTCTAGCCCACGTTTATGGACCTGTTACAAATATTGGAATTTAAAGATCTATATATCAAAGAAAATGAATGACAAGCCAAGTGCAAAATTTACTAAAGTTCTGTTGATTGCAACAAATTCTATAAAAAATATCACATTCGAGGAAAACAAATTTCACTTTGACCGTTTGATTGCAACGTGAAATATAAACCGAATTATAAGTTACAACCACTTTAAGTTGCATTTTCTTTGTTTTCATAGAAAACAAATTCATATCAGTTTGGTGAGTTTTTATTTTCCAACTAATATAAAATTGAAATTTCTTTCCACGTTTGCCTATCAAATGGACGCTAGCTAATAGAAAATGAACCTTATGAATTAAGGTTATGCAATAATTTATAGCTTCTATAGTTCTAAAAAAAATTTAATGAAGAAAATGAAGACAACTCATACAGATCATAAATCAACAGCATCTACTGGTAAGGATATTGTCCTCCGAAGTTTTTGAGGAAGCAATGAACTAGCGAACAAACTCTCTTGAATGTCCACCTCGGATTTTCCGGCCCTTACGGGGTCCCAACTCAGGCAGCTTTTCAAACTCGTGTTCTCATCATAATCAGAAAGTCCGAGAGTTTTGTATTGTACGATCCCAGCTTCATCTTTTCGGTCACTATTATCCATAGTCGAACAATGACTTGAACATCTTGGAGGAAATTTTAACCATTGATCTGTAAGTTTCTGCACTTCTATCTGATTCTTTACTCTAAGCCATCTCAACTGGTGTTGAATTTTGTGGTCGTAATCGACAGGTATATCTTCGGTCAATGTGTGAGTCCCGGAAAATGAAAGGGAGTCGGATAAAGATTTCGAAAACATTCTTGTACTGGAAGTGATTTTCTTCTTAATCGCCTCTGTCTTGTCCTCCATGCTACTTTCTTTATCCAGCTTTTCTTCTTGATAATGACTTTCACCGGAGCCTATTGAGCTGCATTCATGACTTTCATTCTGATTCCAAATTTCGTCACAAAGGAAACCATTAGGACGGTTTGGTAAAGGGGGTGTATTGGCAGCATTGGATTCATTTTGATGGGGACCATCAACTCGATAAGTGAATTCTTCAAACCGTCCATGTGTAGCAGTGCATCCTTCTGAACACTGTAAAAACTGCAAAGGTTTTGCACCAGGATTATTTGACAGAAAATTCAAGAATGAACCCGTAGAGGTATGATTTGAAGCACAATTAAGACAGAAGTTGGAATTTGAAAATCGGGGAGTCTCATCATATCCGGGCCCTGGCCGCCATTCTGGAACCAGTAAAGCAATTTCTCCATCAATCATATCGGCTATTTTAGTGACATCTTGATCGGTTATATCCAACTCAGCAACCATTTCAGTTGCAACACTTAATGCTGTATCAGTTTCAATGTCAAACGGGAAATATATGTTTCTGATCCTACCTGCAAAAGGAGAAATCATAATGCAGTTGATCAGAGTAAAATGAATAATTAATTAAATTAAATACACTTGGAATAGTTGTATTATGTTGCTAACCTTCTTTATCCGATATTCTGAGTCTCAAAAAGATGTTTCCATCTTCTTTTCTCTTACCCTTAATAGTTATATCGAGCTCGGGAAAATCTTCATCATGTTCATCTTCGTTATGCTGAAACAGTTCAATTCCACTATGCCCGACCTCTATCGGATTATAAGTCCATCCATTGGATTCTTCAAAAGTATAACCATTAGAGTATCCTTCAAATGAATGATTCGTAAACGAATTTCCTTCATAATCTAGTTCGATGCAAGGCTGTCTTAATAAAGGATCCACATGATTTAAATCTCTGTGGTTCTCTATTTGCCTTAATTCCAAGTTGCAATCATCTATTTGAAGAAAAGGGTCGTCAAGAAGCTCCTTAGCTGAGAGTCTCTGAGAAACAGTGGCTAAGCATTTGTCCACAAACTGGCGTACCTCAGGATCTTTCACTTTGTATAAAGCATCTGGTTTCTCCCCCTAAATATTTGACAGTGTCACTAGAGAAAAATGATAGAAATGTCAAAAAAACACGACTCAATAGGAGGAAGACTTACGGATATAACTTTCTTGTATATCTGAGCAGGACGAGTGCATTCACTATATGGATATTCGAACGTTACCATTTCCAATATGCACATCCCAAAAGAATATATGTCAACTAATTCGTTGTATTCCTCTTCATACACTTCAGGAGCCATAAATTCAGGCGTCCCTAATCAAACGAAATTCCCAGGATTAAAATCTTTATCGCACTCACAAATACTAGTTAGCTCAATAATCAAGGAAACTAATTTTCATCTATAAATATTGGCAATAATACAACAAATTGGAACGGAAAATACCAACACAATGAGCAGCGTGCGATTTTTGCAGGATAGCGGCTAAACCAAGATCCCCAATTTTCACTTTGCCTTGGTTCCCATTGACAAAGATATTATCACATTTGAGATCTCTATGGATCACAGGTGGATCATGGCTATGAAGATAAAGCAGCCCTTTTAAGATCTGCCTACACCAATGTTTCACTGCTCTAATGTTTACTCTTTTATGCTTCAATCTGTACCTATTAAACTCAAACAAAAACAAAAAGATCGGATTCCTAAACCGAAATTACAATCTAATAGCACTACAATAATACCATAGAACATAAAATGGATCATACTTACTGTCTAAGAGTACCAGAAGTGAACATTTCAGTGACAAAATTGATGTTCCTATTGGCAGTATCAACCCAAGATGTGTAGAATTTCATAATGTTTTTATGTTTCAAAGTTTTGAGCAAATGAATTTCACAGTAAAGCCTTTCGAGATCTTCAGGGCTCTGTAGTAAATCATATAGCTTAACTTGATTCCAAGCAACTTCGATCCCTTCATACTCATCAAATGCTTTATATCTGCATAAATTAATCAAATTAAGATCAGAAATTTGCTGCACTCTGATCCGAAAAACCCCATTAAAAAACCAAAGTGTTGATCTTTAACACAAAACAAAAATCGCCCATTTCTTAGAAGAAATCTCATACACTGTCTTTGAAGCTCCTTTGCCAAGAATCTCATTGTACTGCAGCAAAAACAATTACAGATGAAACCCTAAATTTCAAATCCAAATCCAATTCAAAAAACTCATTGGCAAAAAGGGAAGAGTGTAAGAGGAAGAAATTAAGTTACCCTGCCATATCTTCCAGTTGGATCAACCTCTACAAAATCTGCTGGTTCAAGATTCATTTTTCTTTAAAGTTTGATCACTTTTGTGGGTATCTTTGTTGCTAGATTCAGGCACTTGAAGAAGAAATTATTAAAAAGTAGATTAAGACATCACTCAAAACGAAAAGAAAAGAAAAAGTAAAAAAAAAAAACCCACTTCTGTCTGAACTTTTTCAAGAACAGAGAGAGATAATAATCATCACCATTATTCACTTCTACAATGGAAAAAAAGTGCGTGTGTGTGAGAGAGGGACGGAGGTGAGTTCATTAGAAAAGTATTTGAAACAAGTTAGAACAGCTCAGCCACATTCTTGAGGGACACCCACCTCCAAAAAGAGCTTTTTATTTTTATTTTTTATTTTTTTCTTGCAATGCTTATAATTTACCTTTTTTTTTTTTTTGAAAAATAAGTTAATATTTATTTTTCGAAATTAATGTTTGATACTTTATTATTATACAATTAATTTTAACTTAGTTTTAGCCAATTCTTTAAGGGTATTTGGTCATGAATTATGCGACTATAACTACTCGTCTAGGAAATCTTTTATTTGAAGTACAAAAATGTATGAATGATAAATAAGCTCGTAGATGGTGGTTCTTGTCGCTTATAGATACTTCGATTGATCATTTGAATTAATAGTTTTATAAATAAAGTCTGATTTAGGTTAAAAAGAAAAAGAAATCATGGCCCCACATGAGAGTTGGATTGCTAAGATTTACTATACATTTTGGACGGCAATAATTATCTTTGTGCTTCATAATTACACGACGAATTATGGGTCGCAATCAATTGAAATGGAGTACGGAATATGAGTACGGTTGAAAATTAATTTTCTAATTTGCCGTTTTGTTTGGACTTATATTTTGCTTATATGTAAATAAAGCCGAATTAATTAATGAGAAAATTACATCCCCGTTTAGCAAAGAATTTTTAAAAATAAATTTTGTGAAAATTAAATTTTTTAAATAATGTATTATTAAAAATGTATGAAATATTACGAAAATAGGGACTACGTATAGAGGTCATGTTTAAGTAGAAAAAGTAATGTTTCTTTTTATTTTCTATATATTTTTCACTTTTTAAAATTAGTTGCCAGATCTTTTAGAAGTACTATTTTCTTTTCGAAAGTATCAGCAAATTCTTTGTCATTATGTTGCACGAGTTTGAACTATTTAAGCACGGATTAAGCTACTTAAGTTCCGTTTTATTGCAAAAGTATTGCAAAATTGAAATTTAAGTAAAAAAAAAAAATGAATTAGAAAAAATTGAATTGTCTAAAATTGTTATTCTGGAAATTGTCAAATAATTTTTCATTATTAATATAATTTTTCGCGGGGAAAATATTGAAATTTTAGATCTTTTAGTGTTCGTTTGACTTTTTTTACATGAAAATTATTCATTAAAGGGATAAAATTTGTTACAATTGAGGATATTATTTGTTTTCATTGCTAATTTTTTTTTTTTAAATAAGGTAATGGGATAAAATTTGTTACAATTGAAAATATAATCTATTTTCATTGAAAAAAAAATAGCCTGGAAAACCAAATCCCACCAGATTGGTGGGAATTGATTTTCCTCAAAATTATGGAATTAGAACCCTGTAAGGCAAAAAATGGAAAATGAATTGTCAAGAAAATTTTCCCAATCAAACATGACTTTTGGTGGAAAGTAAAATTCATTTCCAAATTCCACTAAAAAAAAATGCCAAATCAAATAGGTCCTTACAGAAGAAGCCTCAAAGATCACACACAAAGGAGGAGGGGGTGGATTTGAACCAATTTTTTAATCAGGTGGGTCCCGATGTGAGAGTCGATAAGAGGTCTGTGAACCCAGTCTCTGTACATTTGGCTTAATCCATTTAAGCACTATCAATAAAGTAAGCAAAGGTGAAAACAATTTATAATCTATTTAGATAATCTTCTTCGTCAATGTGAATTATAAATTCTGCTACCTGGACATTTTCATAAAATATCGCTACAAATCATGATTGGATGGACATATTTAAGACATTATTTGTTATGTGTAACAAATTTCATTTAGAAGAAAATATATAGAATTTGGTATTTTTAGTAATGAAATAAATATACAATTTGAGGAACTTGTTTATGTTAGATTGATCAATATTGAATATAAGTAAAAAATATCACTAAAATAAAGTTGTCTATTTGTGACTATGGTTTGCTTTGAAATAATATACATGTTTTCGTACACATAAATATTCACACAAAGCTAACATTAATGATATGTTGATAATGTTATTGACCGTCTAAAGGCATGTGCGATACCTTCAGAACATCTCGTAACTCAATTACGAATTGAGGCAAATCTAACTCAAATTCTAGTTTTTATAAAGCATGTCGTAATCAACTCCAATTAAAAGGTGTGGAAGCTAATCGGTTGCTTGTAGACTATCGGAATTTTCATCTATTGATCTTTCGGTTGAAGCCTTATTCGATATATCAAAAGGGACTCTTAACTCGATCCCATCGTACTCATTCTAGCCATCGAAGTGTAATATTCAACTTTTTCCGGAAAACATATATTGGTTTGGGTACACATGGGCTATGATTGTGCTAAATTGGGCAAACGTTAGGGCACAAACTATAATGGGCTTCCTAAAATGTTTACTTTGGTAGACTACAGAAGAGGCTCAGTTGCAACAAGACCAAAATGGGCCACATCAGGCCCAAAATTTAAAAATGTCTAAGATGTGTAGACCCTCTTGTAAGGCTTAAAGAGCCCACTGCAAACACAAGCGGCCCAGTAAACTTGACCAGGTCCATTCTTAAATCCCCTTGGTGGAATTTAGGCTCTCCACCTACATTTTTCTTAAGTTTTCATTTTTATTTATTTTTAACTGAAACGAGAATGAATTACAGAATTCTTTTAAAACTCTTATGGTATCAAAGCGAATTTCAGAATTCTCGATTAATTCAATGCAATTCAAGTTTTTATCATACACCAGCCAGTTTGCTTATCTAGATCACGAGATGAGATTTGACTTGATTAGTTTCAAAGCAGGTGATGGCAGCCAATTATCGTCTACACTCTAAATGAATAGCATCATTTATACAAGAATCATATTAAAAAAAGGTTCATATACTGTTTAATATTATACTTGTCATCCATAACTAGAGTTGCGTATCGGGTTGATCCGACCTAATTTGCCTAAGCAGATGTCTGACATGCCTATATCATAACGTATTTGGGCCCAAACACATTTTTTCTTGATTAATTTCATGAAAGGAAAACTACGGGCATGATTGCAACCAACAACTCTCTACAAAATGTAGAAAATGCGCTCTAGACTAAATTTTACTAAGAATTCTTGTATAATTCTACTTTATTTAAAAATTTGAACATGTCACAAGCCCGACTATTTAAACAACACGATCCACCTTTCGAGCTACCCCGAATCGAAACACTACGTTACAACAATATGCATAATAGATCATGGAACCATTTTTTCCCCATGCCTTATTTTGTGGTCACTTTCGAACGAAGAAGCCATAATCATTCTCCATTGGACACAAATTGTTGACAATTTGACGCTATAATCCATTACGCTGGCTATCCGTTATCTTCAAAAAGGAGAAAAAGCTGCGACCTTGCAGTTATCGATTAAGTGCAAGTCTATCCGAGCTCAAAAAACATATACTTATAAGCAAATAAGTAATTATATAATAATTAATCCTTTATCAATCAAAATTTAAAATAAAAATGTTCAAGAGAAATTCAAACTCTACTAAGAATTTAAATAAAATTCACTTATGAATAAAAATGTGTTAATTTTTTAAAAAATTTTAAAATAAGCATTTTATTTAAAAACAAGGCCTACTTACTTTTTAGAAAGATGTGGACACCCCATTATGAGAGAAGAATTGGTGCAGGATGCACAAGCAATAAAACTGTAGGACAATTTTGTAATAATTGTTTGAGATAATAAATAATATAGCCTCCGTTTGGTGCACATTTTTGCTCCAAGATTATATTTTTTTAATGTGATTGAAAATATGTGGTTGAAAAAGAAGAAATTTTTTTTGATGTGATGAAAAATATTATTTTATTGAAAAATGTGTTGTTGAAAATAAGTATAGAATAAACAAGTGTTTTTTTGACGATTTTCGGGCTTGTTAGATTTGTTTTCTGCATTAGATATTTGAATCATGTGGCTAACCCGATGACCAATTTGGAATTTCTAAAGTGAAATGGAATTCACTTATTTCGGGTCAAGATTGAACGATGTAAAGTAATATAACAGTTTTTTTTCAACTACTTGATATAAAAGTTTAAATTATTTTTGAAAACCAAGTTAATAAACTAATTAAAGGTCACCGCGAACAAACAATGCAAAAGGCAATTATACGATGATTCCTTTATTCCCATCAAAGTCTAATACTTGCACAATTCATTTAAATAGGTTGGTGTTTGTGTTGAATTCAAGACGTTCTCTATTATGACGTCGTGTTGAATTGTTTGATCTAAATATTGTCTTTAACATGATCGTATTTAATTTAGTACCATTTGCAAAAATTCTTACATAATGATGGGGGAAACTCTCTTATTTTAATGTTTTAATAAATTATTTTAACACTTTATTTACATAAGCTATATCTTAGGTAATTAAATATTCAATTATTGCAATTTGTTATTCATCAACGTAGACAATGTTAAATGAATTTTTCTATTTTACCAAATGATTTAGGGAAAATTGCAGTAGCGGTCCTTAATCTTTTAAATTTTGTAAACTTTATTCTAACATTCAATTTGTGTCAACGGAGGTCCTTAACATTTTTGAAATATGCATTTGAAGTCCAAATAGATGGAATTCATCCACTTTTTCATTGGTTGACCAAGAAAATGATTTTGACCAAATTATTAATTATTCTATAAAGATAAAATGATAACTTTATTTCTTTCCATATAAAAACAATTAAAATAATTAAACAAAAAATAAAAAATAAAAAAATCATCATCATCTTTCACCCCTACCCTATCCCTATCCCTATCCCCATCCAAACCCACCTCTACGCCTACCCAAAAACCAAACCCCTAATACATGCTGTCGTCGATAGCCACCCTTCACTGTCGCCACCATCGCCCACGACCACCACCATCATCGCTAAAATAAAGCAAAATCCCCAGTTCACAATCACAATACGAATCAAAACCCAAAATGAAACCCTTGCTACCTATTGCCGTCCACAGCCGCCCGTCGTCGCCACCATCACCACCAATACAAACCAAAATCCTCGAATCACAATCACAACACAAAGCAAAACCCAAAACCAAACCCTTGTTACCCATCGTCGTCTACAACAGCTCACAACCACCCCCATCGCCCCTATAGCCCACGACCACTACTATCATTGCCACATAAAGCAAAATCCTCAAATCATAGTCACAACACAAAACAAAACCCCCAAATCAACCTTTATATTGGCTCTTAAACTACCTTTCGCCACCAAATCGACGAGTCTGGCTAGAGTAGACACCCCCACCATCCCATGCAAACATAACATCAAGAACCCCCATTCACAAACAACATTCCCCCTATACTTCTACCACAAACGACCCATCGGATTCCTCCACTTTCACCACAGGTTTCCACCTCAACCCCAACGCCCTTTGCCACCTTTCAAGCAAGCATATTACCCTCAAAATATCAATTTTCGTCAGCCGCATTTGAAGCATTTTTAGAGTCAGGTCGGGGTAGGGATGGAGGGGGCAGCAACGAGTCTATGTGAAAATTTAGAATTGTAATGAGGGAGATGAAATGAATGACGATGAGAAAAGAAGGAGTTTGCGAGAGGTGGAGAGAACGATGGTGGCACGAGACTATGAAGGGTAGCATGATCGGTAGTAGGTGGTGGTTGTGACGAGATTGGTTTTCCTATAGGTGGGGTAGAATGGGGTGGGAAAAAATAGATACAAGAGGATGTCTTATTTTTTTTCTTTTTTTATTTAATTTTAGTTTTTTATATTAAAATTATTAAGTTACTATTTTCCCCTTTTATAATTTGATCAAAATTAACTTCTTTGATCAACTAATGATCCATTCATTTGGACTCCAAATACATATTAAAAAATATGTGGTTTATAAAGAGAGGGAGAACACAAGGGATTATTACTGAAATGACATTAGAATAATGTTGTTTTCGAAACATTTTATCAGAAAATTAAATGTGATTTTATCTATTTGGTCAATGAATTAAATATTTTTCCTTCTCCAAATCCATGAGATTATTCAAATCATCACTGCATGCATAGAACAGAGAGGAGCACCACTATTATATAAAGGCCTGCAGGCATGTGATGTGAGAATTCAAACCAAAATTATCCTCTTTAGAAATTTCAATTTCCCTGTAAGTGGACAGTGTTTTTAATGGCTTTTTTGGGGCTGGACAGTGTTTTTAATGGCTTTTTTGGGAGCCCAAAAAAAGCAAAAACTGTTCACTGTTCACAGTCAAAATTGTGCAGTGTGCAATGCTTGTTTGTGGGCATCCTATGGTGACAGGCGCATGTGATTTCTTTCGCAAAGCCTGAAGGAATCTAATCAATTAACCTAGCTATATAGAGACGCTTCCCGAGACTAGAGACACAAGAGAACAGTCCCATCACCATATCCACGCACAAACCAAGTCTTATCCTCCTCCCCTTTATATTTCACTCCATTACCTCTTGGTCACCTGCATATGAATTCTTGCATCTGATAGTCAGATGCCTGTTCATGGATCTGAAAGTTTTTGTCGGTTTTTACTCTTGAGTATTTTTCTTCACTTGGATCTGGATCTACGCGTGAAAGATCACATCAGATCAGTGATCTTCTTGGTTCAAACCTTCATTTCCAAGTTTTTAGGGTTGTGAGAGTTGGTGCACTTGAATATGGTGAAATTAGGGTTTGTGGGTAGAGCTCCTTGAAGTCCAAAAGAGGTTCTTTCTAGGAAAATCGAGCTGCTAATCCATGGATCCCTCAACCCTATCCATATCTATAGATCCGAATTGGATGGGTTTGTGGGTTGCATGTGTCAGGAGCCTGCATTTCTCAAGTTGGATCCTTCTTTGGATTGAAGGGAGCTCTACACTTATCCCTGTATAACCTTTTTTTCTGTATTTTTTGTTTTTTTTAAGTTTCTTTTCCTTTTAGTTTCAGTTTCTTTTTCTTTTTCATATATCATGGGATAAAAATTCCTGATTTTGATATATTTTAACTTCTCTCTTACATAGCAACTGATCAATCTCTGACCATGATTACAAGTTAACTTGCATCTTTCTCTAGATTTACCTTTTCCATTTTTGGTTACTGAAGAAAGTAAAAAAATGTACCTGTTCACATACACTTGCTTTTATAGTATATGTATATTGTATCAACCACAGCTCTTCTTATTTCTGCAGTTTTGGATTTTTTCTTACAAGATTTTTAGGTACTGATGGAATCTTGCAGGAAATAGATGAGAAAGAAACCAGACTGCTCCTTTTTGTGTACAAGGAAGGAAAGTTTTTTAGGCTTTATTTCAAAGAAAAATACACGAATTTAATTTATATTGATAAGCTTTAAGAACTAGATCTTGTCTTGGATTGAAGACCCTTGGTTAGTCTTCAATGAATGGTGTAACCAGTCCAATAGAAGCCCTGACAGACAGCAAGTACACATTCAATGAAAATATATATCTATATTGGAATATTAATATTTAATTAAATTATTTCTGAACAGTCCATTGCTCTGATGTAGCCTTCAAATGTGGTTTTTGAATTCTTGTTTATGAGTAAAGAGAGAATTATAGCATCGTTTCTATGTGCCAAAAGCAACTTTTAAAATTATTTTTATTCCTTTTGTAGTCAATATTAATCTGGATCTTTATTGATTTTTCTTTTTAAGAAATGAGAAAAAGTAGGTTTTGACATAAATATGAAAGAAAAAAATTTTAAACTCAAAAACAATATACGTACGTCTTAAAATAAAATTAATAAAAAGAACTATTAGGTAAAAAAAAAAAAAACGTAGCTCTATATTTAGCAGTAAACAACTAGGGTAAAATGAAAGACAATTATGTTATTTGCACAATTATCGACACTTTTGGTATTGTCAAAATTTGAATCATTGACTTAAAAGGTATTTTTAAAATGGAAGAAATTGATGTTGTCATGAATTGTCAATCAATATTGTTAAAATAAGATGTAAATGCAATATGATTCGATAGATTATAGATGTGGAATAGCGATTGATGGAAGATTGTAGTTAAAAAGTAAGTAAAATTTTTGAGTGTGCGTGTAAAATTATTTTATTGATAGAATGTGTGATCGAAATGAAGAATGAGAAATAAATTGAGAAAAAAATGGGTTTCAAACATGGGCGTAATATGATTCTATGGTCTTTTTGATTTTATTTTTTAATTATATAATCACATTTTTTTCATTAAAATAATATTATATGTAAATAAATTAATTTTTGACCATGCATTTTTCGTCAATTTACCATCTCAAAATATATTTTTCAAAAACAATGGGACTCAAACACTCTCTAAAATACTTTTATTCACATTTTTAGGCAACACATTGTCTATTTATGTAATTTACATTATTTTATAAACTTATGCTTCTATTTTTCCTAATATGAGAGTGTGGGAGAAATTCTCAACGGAAAGTTTTTTGTAATTTGTTAAAGTTTTTGAGTTTCATTAGGACCGGTTTGATTTGGATTGATTTCCATGGAACTTGGAAATTGATTTCATCTTCTTAGTTTTGGCTTGGTTTTATTTTTTTGGGAATTGATTTTTTTGGTTGTGGCTCACACGGTGGGAATTCATTGATTCCAGTATACTTTTTTTTTGTTTAATTTTTTTTAAGCAATGGAAACAAATTTTATCTCTTTATTAAACAATTTTCATGTAAAACAAAATCAAACGAACATTAAAAGATCCAAAATTTTAATATTTTTCACGCGAAAAATTATACTTAATTAAACACAATTAATTGACAATTTTTAGGAAAACAATTCTAGACAATTCAATTTTCTGGAATTCATTTTCTTTCCACCCAAATTTCACTCTTGCAATCAAACATGACTTTGTTGTCTATTAACAGAGTCAGTACCCCGAAGTTGGATTCTTCCAAAGTAACTCAATTAATCACATTAACATAGCTAATAGGGTTAATGTGCCCTATCAGTATATAAACTTTATACATGCATTAAAATTATAGATAGATTCAATTTTTGTATTAAAATTATGTATGAATTTACAATTTTTTTTATTACATACACACAATAAGTTAACTTTTGACAGCTAAAATTAACAATAATAATCCACATGACATGTAAACTTATGTGACAATGATGTGGCAGATACTTCAAAATTAATAATGCAAAGGATACATGAATTTTACATCATGTATCCGAACCATACATGAACTCACTTTGTATCAAAATAATACATGGACACAAATTTATATCTCATTCATACACTAATTAATTGCGGTCTTTCAAAATTAATGGAACAATCAACATGGTAGACTGCTCAAAAAAAAAAAAAAAATGTATTACTTCAAATTTATTGTACAATGAGGATAATAAAATACAAATGGAAATAGACACTGTGTTTACCAACTTCTTTCATGATTAGGTTGTGACCAAACATTAGATTAAGGGCTTGTTAGGTAATGATTAAAAATCAATTAAAATTGAAAATATAGTCATTATTGGGTCTCACTCGTCTAATAAAAGTTAACAATAATGACTAATTTTTCAATTTTAATTCGATTTTAATCTCTATCAAACACACCCTAAATATAACCCTAAACAATTTGTATATCCGTCGGAACATTAGATGTACTAGTTACATACAAGACATTCTTTTATAGAATCATCATCTCTCTCAACGATTGAATGGTTCCTCTAGTAGCATGGAGGGGGGAAAAAAAACACTGTGCAATTGATTTGAAGCATTGCCATATGAGATTTCTTTTCCAAGTTGAAACACAGTGAATTGCCATAAGAGAACTTGTAGCTAGAAATATATTTGAAGTTTATGAAACTCAAATATTTTGCTGAAAAGGAAGTTGAAATTAGGACATAATAAGCTACAGAGTCGAGAAGGTGTAAAATAATTAATGAGGGAAAAGAGTGACATTAAATTCATAGTAATTCAACCTCTTGAACCTACCTCCACCAACTTCTCCAATTAGATTTTGAACCGACTTGTCACATTATAAAGCCAAGCAAGAATGAGGAAATAGTTTAAAACAATATTACCAGAATGACATTTCTTTCTCGTATTTCAAATACTTTGTACATTGCCCAATAAATTATTGGATGTTCTTTTAATGATTTCGATTCCGCGGGAATATTAACAATACTCTTTATAGAGAATTTTCATTTTTTTCACACACCCTTGTTGAGTTGCCAACCACGTTAGGTTAGAAATTGACATTCGTTTTCCCTCATTGATGATGTTGATTTCTTTTCACCATTATTGCTAATATCACTAATTATGATAACATTGTTTTCACCTCTTCAATCTTTCATTTTCACATTGACTTGCAGCCATGTTAGGCAAGAAATTAGCGCGGTCCTGTATCTCTCTCTTCTAAAATGACTAAGCCCCTATTTGGTTTCCATACATTAAAATTCATTTTTTTTAAACTCACTTTCAATTATATATATTTCTTAAATCTAAATTTTATCAACTTTTCAATTACAAATTTCATTAACTTTTATGAAAATTTAATAAAAATATGATTTTTAACAAAACTGAACGACGGCTTAGTCCATTCCTAAATAATAATTTCTAATAGCAATTTTTGCTCAATTTTCGAGTTTAAGCTATTTTGGCTGCATAAAATGAAGCAAGCAGTGTTTGGGTTTCTATGTATTGCAGCGTTCTTTCCACATTTAAAGCTTACTTCTAGGCAAGTGAAACTAGGTTTCATAAACACAGTTGAAATTTAGTACAAGAACAGCCAATGGCATGTTTGGTACGAAATATTAAAGATGAAAAATGAGCTAATATTCTGTTTCTTATACTGTCAAGACCTCTACTACCTCGCAAAAAACATGCCCCCAAGAGTTCACCTATTCCAATTGAGGCACAATAACTTCCAAAGGGAAACAACAATTAAATCTTTCCCATATATCTAATCAAGGGCTTGTAACCAACTTGTCCTGACCAAGAGGAGTCCAGCACATGAATGGCACGATCTCCTTAGCTTAAACAGTAGATTAATAATTTTCTTAAACCTGCAACATGTAAAGAAACCAAAACGATTTTCGTGAAAATCCCATCACAATTTTACACATTATCTCGACAAACTTATAGAAATGCATTATTTTCAGCATATAATGTGAATCAAATAGGTCTCTGTAAGATCTAAGAAAGGTTACTTACAAACAAAGATAATTTATCAGCAACAGAACTCGGTAAGTCTAACGCTTAAAAATGAAATGAGTTTGCCAACTTAAAAACTTCACCAAGATAAATTTTATATTATTTAAGAAAGAAAACACATTGGAAGTCTCAAATTCCCGACAAATTATGTAAATAACAAAAACAGGAACCTATACTCGTAATGTTGGAATGATGTGCTGAAATAATTTCTTTCTATGATTATTGAGCCTTTCTTTTCCGTTCATTGATTAACTTGTTCTAAAATACTATTATCAGCAATAAGACCAAGCAATCCATAAGTGTCAGATACATAAAGGCTAAATAACTGTACCTCATTTTTCAGCTTGAGGAAATCCATTAATATTTGCCTCCAAATTCCAGCCACTGTTTACAAATACAAGCAAAGTTGTCAACGAATAAAATGTAGAAGATGGAGGTCAAGACAACGAGAACATAAATTACCTCTCTGTAGCTTCTCTCTTCAGTTCTTCAATATGTGTTTGGACTTCAGCACATGCAGCTTGGATTTCTATGTTTTTGAAACAAAGTTCCCTCCATTGTGTAGATAAAGTGCTAAGCTCATAGGCAGTGTTTTGCTGACCAATTAAAAAAAGACGCAAATAAGTCATTCATAATACAAAAACAGCAGTGCTGCTCTTCCTCCCTTCCTCCCCCCACCCATCATGTGCACGTGTCCGGTGGTAGTTGGGATATTCTTCTGGATTACCTGGTGATATTTCCTTTCCCGATTTACAGATTCAATCTTTCCGTTCAGATCCAAAACTTGCGCTTGCATTCTAACAGAGCAAGCATTAGAATCATACGAATATAACTACCAGTGAAGTATCGACAGGCAGTCACAAAATCAATAATTACCAGAGAGAACTCCACAAATATCTCACATCAGTAAGAAGCATGTAAAAGCAAAATTTGAGATCTAACTCGTGGGATGCATGTGGGGCCAAGAGATGGGCATCATGCTCTCTAGGCTTATAAGAAATTGGACCAGGAGTTAGCTTCATACAATTGAGGCAATACATACTCCTAAGTGTTGTTTTTTCGATGACATGGATAGGTTGCAAGAGCTAAGGTTTTCTGAAAGATTTATCTTAACAGTGGCCACTGCAAATTCTAGATTCATGAAGGTGATAAACAGAATATCGCATTCAAGACAAACAAGTGATCATAAAAGTGGATGAAGATTCCTTTTGGTTTGTCAAACAATCCAGCACTTTATGTTTTTGCTTCATCAAATCTTAAACCCATTTATAGGTAGTTCTTTGGAGTTCCCTGGAGAATGAACTCCGAGAAGGTAGAGTCGAAATTACTACGAGAAAATAAGCTTTAGTCGTCAAAACAATAAACACATTTAAAAATAATAAAAAAAGATATTCTTTTCTAGTTTTTCTTTTTTCCTTCAGTCATGATTTAGGCAGTGTTTTGCTGACCAATTCAAAAAAGACACAAATAAGTCATTCATAATACAAAAACAGCAGTGCTGCTCTTCCTCCCTCCCTCCCCCCACCCATCATGTGCACGTGTCCGGTGGTAGTTGGGATATTCTTCTGGATTACCTGGTGATATTTCCTTTCTCGATTTACAGATTCAATCTTTCCATTCAGATCCAAAACTTGCGCTTGCATTCTAACAGAGCAAGCATTAGAATCATACGAATATAACTACCAGTGAAGTATCGACAGGCAGTCACAAAATCAATAATTTCCAGAGAGAACTCCACAAATATCTCATCAGTAAGAAGCATGTAAAAGCAAAATTTGAGATCTAACTCGTGGGATGCATGTGGGGCCAAGAGATGGGCATCATGCTCTCTAGGCTTATAAGAAATTGGAACCAGGAATTAGCTTCATACAACTGAGACAATACATACTCCTAAGTGTTGTTTTTTCGATGACATGGATAGGTTGCAAGAGCTAAGGTTTTCTGAAAGATTTATCTTAACAGTGGCCACTGCAAATTCTAGATTCATGAAGGTGATAAACGGAATATCGCATTCAAGACAAACAAGTGATCATAAAAGTGGATGAAGATGCCCTTTGGTTTGTCAAACAATCCAGCACTCTATGTTTTTGCTTCATCAAATCTTAAACCCATTTATAGGTAGTTCTTTGGAGTTCCCTGGAGAATGAACTCCGAGAAGGTAGAGTCGAAATTACTACGAGAAAATAAGCTTTAGTAGTCAAAACAATAAACACATTTAATAATAATAAAAAAAAGATTTTCTTTTCTAGTTTTTCTTTTTTCCTTCAGGCATGATAATAAAATCTGGATTGGTGGCGCTTATTTTGATGATTCTTAATCTACAGTTCAGATAAAAAAATTATTTGTTGCACTAGTTCTCAATGTTCTATGGGCGAAAAACTCAGCCAATTTTTACAAAAGCCAATTTCTGACTGACTCTCTGCTGTTTGTGGGATATACAATCAGTTCTAGCAGGATTGAAGTGCCGAAGTAATTATAAGCTGGCCAACACCAAGCTTCCTGCAGAGTATGGTTTAGCTCCTGTCATCGTGGAGCCAGATTTGGGAAAAATATCTAGTGGAATGTGATGTTCCAGGTGTTGTCCTTTGCCAAAAAGGCATGCCCATATAATTCTACAATGAAAAATTGAAGGACACAGAACAAAGGACAGAATTTACAATCAAGAATTCTATCCTATTATCCAGGCCCTTCAGCACTGGTAGCATTATCAGCTGCAATGGGAGTTGTGAGACTATTAATCTTTAAAGGTTCTCAATAATGATAAGAAATTGAATAGAATAAAGGCATTTACGAGAAGCACCATGTTGCTGACACCGTGACACGTGACAATTACATTGAAGGATTTGATTTCTTCACGATATGCATCACTGAAGTATCTCAACAGCCAAAAGAAAACTTGAATATGAGGCGTGCACGCTTGGTTGCATTTTTACAGCAGCTCACATTTGATTTAAAGCACAAATCTAGAGCAATGCCACACTTGGCAGAACGACCATGTTGGAATATATATAATATATACACCTAGAAAGAGAATCAGCCCCATAACCCTAGTCCTTATATAAGAGATACACAATTCCCAGGCCATTAGGAACCGAGAACTATATATACATGAAAATACACATTTTAGAAAGAGTGCGTGAGTGCACACATGTAAAAAGGGGTGGATGCCTAACATAATGGTCCACGGAGTTTGTCCTATGGAAGGGTGATCTGTTTACAGCAGTGCCACATATGATTCTTCAGTTAGTTTTTCCAATTGGGTAGCAAAGCAGAAGTGAAGGTTTTACGTAACCAATAGTTTCCTAAGGAGGTGGGCTGAGGGAGTGTACTTAGCTCTATTAGAAATTGCTACACCGCCAACTTTGTAAGATTCCATTTTGAAATTGGATTTGAGGAAGGCATACTATGTTATGACAATCAATGTTTTTCCACTTCAGAATAAAGACAATGGAAGAGGAGTCCCTAAAAGGATTAGCACTAGGAAGAAAATCTGAAATGGGCTTGCCAGTGCAATACATGAGCCCATCAAGACAGTTGAAATCTTTTGTAAAAAAATAAAACTTATTAACTGTGAAATCTGGACACAATTTTCCTGTTCTTGGTTGAACAGCCGATATAATGGTTTTTTCACAAGTTTTTCTATTCCTGTTAATATATTATGACCGGACCGGATTTGAGGCCGATTTTCAGTTTTCCTGGTTGATCTGGACGGTCCAGTCCAGTCTGGTCCGGTTTTCATAACATTGATGATGATTGAGTTTATGTTTATCATTTATAATTGGTAACATCTAAATATTATGTTTGAATCTTCTTTTTGCCTTTCCATTATTATTTCAAAATATATTAACTCTTTGTATTGGTCAACATGTCGTGTCTGGATACCTAATTTGATGCCTACTATTAGAAATTGCTAAACCCCAACTTTTTATGCTTCAATTTTGAAATTTGATTTGAGAAAGGCATACTGCGATACGATGATTGAGTTTGTGTTGCTCATTTATAATCGGTACCAGTTAAATAGTATGTCTAAATCAGCCATTTGCCTTTCTATTATATTTTGAAATTGGATTTGAGGAAGCATACTATGTTATGACAATCAATGTTTTTCCACATCAGAATAAAGACAATGGAAGAGGAATCTCTTAAAGGATTAGCTCTAGGAAGAAAATCTGAAATGGGCTTGCCAGTGCAATACATGAGCCCATCGCAATACATGAGCCCATCAAGACAGTTGAAATCATTTGTAAAAAAATAAAACTTATTAACTGTGAAATCTGGACACAATTTTCCGGTTCACGGTTAAACAGCCGATATAATGGTTTTTTCACAAGTTTTTCTATTCCTGTTAATATATTATGACAGGACCGGATTTGAGGCCGATTTTCAGTTTTCCTGGTTGAACTGAACGGTCCGGTTTTCATAACATTGATGATGATTGAGTTTATGTTTATCATTTATAATTGGTAACATCTAAATATTATGTTTGAATTAGCTTTTTGCCTTTCCATTATTATTTCAAAATATATTAACTCTTTGTATTGGTCAACATGTCATGTCTAGATACCTAATTTGATGCCTACTATTAGAAATTGCTAAACCCCAATTTTTTATGCTTCAATTTTGAAATTTGATTTGAGAAAGGCATACTGCGATACGATGATTGAGTTTGTGTTGCTCATTTATAATTGGTACCAGTTAAATAGTATGTTTGAATCAGCCATTTGCCTTTCTATTATTACTTCAAAATATATTCTCTCTGTATTGGTCATCATGTCATGTCTAGATACCTAAGTTGATGCCTACTATGCTATGTAGTTATCTAGAATAATTTTAATGCTTTAAATTAATCAAATCCCACAAGTCTAAACAGTGATCTGTCATCAATAACCAGTTCAGGTTTTGACAACCATGCAGCTTAAAATGGATAACTAGGATAAGATTCACACATATCATATCATTTCGACCTACATAGCATATAGTGGAATTTGGTAAAAGGGAACCAGCTGGTAATGGAATTAGCATTCCTGATCCCATGCCCAGTACAATTGACTCTGAATAATGACCATTCTAATTAACAAGGGGTCTCTCATTCTCCTTCCCTCTGCTCTCTCTCTCTCTCTCTCTCCACCCCCCAGGAATTAGTCCATCCCAATCAACTGGGCACAAACTCATTTTTAACGTGCCAAAATTTTCTTACGGAAGTTCAAAAAAGAAGAGGCATGTCCCTCAGAACCCAAAACACCACCACCTTCTTCCTCTTCCTCGCTATCTCTCCACTTTAGCCAGTCAACTATTTTCCTCGTTGCACCCACAGACGTTCTCCTCCACCACCGTCAGGAACAGGTTCTCTTCAACAACAATCCCCACCTCCCGATCTTCTAGACGCCATCATCATCAACCAACCCTACCACACCTTTCTCTCGCAGCCCAGCCATCTCACCATCACCACCACCCCATCCTTCCAATCTAGATAACCGTTCCCGCCACCAAACCTCTTCAACTGCCTCCATCCTTGCTCGCTATCTCCTGCCATGATCTGCATTCCCTACAACTACCAAAACACACAAACATGTGTGTGCACACAGACGAGCACAGAGAATAGATTCACTACCCATGGCTAGCGAGCTTGCAATTGTAAGGTTCAATTGTAATTAGGGATCAACCCCACTCCTCGAAAAGTGCTAATTAGAGCTCATATTTTCAAAATAAGATTGACCAATCACATTCGTTACTTCGATAATTTTGCTCACTTCAAAAAGTGTACCCATGTTAATTGAAATGACTTAATTTGATCGATAATTACATTACGTAAGCAGCTTATATGCATGAACAATTATGCAAATTTCGAGATAAGATTATGTGTGGTAAAGTCACTCCATTCCTACTCTAGTTTCTGCCTATCAAATTTAAGGATTGGAATCGAGATCAGGATTTCCATCTCATTACTATTTTCCACTCCCAATTCATACCATATCCACAGTTAATTCCATTATGTTTCCACCTTCATTAAATTCTTGCCCAAATCCAATGAGGAATATTAAGTGCCACTATGACTAGACAAAAAGGGAGAACGGGGAGGGGTAGGTGTGCGGGGGGAAGGAACATTCTAACTACTCTAAACTAAATGTTCAAAGACAATTATCCTTATGAAATCGAATCTCATCCTAATATTGGGAAATCCATCAATTTCCTACAACAGCCTGATCTTCTAATAAGTTTTCCTATGGTATAAGTATTACGAGTCATCTAAAAGTCAAAAGTGACATACAAAAAGTGAAGCCTGAAGGTGCAATAATGTATAATATTGAACTCTAAGATCTAAAATGGCAAACGCAAACAGCATTTTGAGAACATACAGAAGAAAACCATATAGATTCTTGAAATGTTTGAATGGAAGATTAATAAGTACTACACGAGAAACAAACCTTGCTAAAGATGCCTCCAACTGTTGATTATACAGCTTCCAAACTTCAGGACCATGCTTTGACATCAAGTCCAGATTTTCTAGCCTACAAAAAGACATTTAAAGCCATAAATACAAAATTTCAGAAGCAAGAACATCAAGAATCGCTTATTAGACAAATACATAAAGCCAGCGAAGATTAGCAAAATGAATGTGAACAGATGGCATGGAATATCTGCTTGAAAATGTAAAATGCCGTATTTCATGAAACGACAGGAGTTGGAGCATGATGTTTAGGCTGAAATGACAGATAATCTCAACTCTCATAACTGTTAAACTGGATTTTACGGGATGTCATTTGTAACGATATGCCACTTGTTCCTTCATTGTGATGCTGCTCGTTTACCGTGGAACAATAATGCTGCGGTTACTAGGCATATAGACGGGCTGCCCAATTTCATGTTGTTACTTTCTGATTTAAATTGATNGTGTGTGTGGAGAGAAAGAAACAACCGCTGTTTTGAGGACCAAACATGGACAACAAAGCAGATTAGGAAATTGTTTTATTTGACATTGTATACTTAGTATAATGCTGCGGCTACTAGACATATAGATGGGTTGCCCAATTTCATGGTGTTACTTTCTGATTTAAATTGATAATACACTTCTTGTGTATTATGCATTGATTAATAGAATATTTGATTACCTTTAAAAAAAAAAAAAAACTTGAATTATAATATTTTGCACCTAGATGGGTCCCAAAAATAAAGCCAATATTCAGTCATTTAGACTTTGACTTGTACAGATCTAACTAGGGTAAAAAGCAATGTTGTCAATGACGGAATGCAACATGGTGAACTGATGTCATAAAAATCAACCCAGAAAGTCATTGCTGTGATAGAAACATGCAGCAGCGCCATGCCTATTATCCAGTGTGATAAGAACTGTACCAGCCAACCAGTTCAAACGGGAAACCAGGAAACTGAATCCATAACGTATCCACTAACCAGTTAGAGGCCAAAACTTGAAAAATTTAGAAACAGTTAAAAATAGCATAACACCCTGGTTTGACCCTTTACCTTTTTGGGGTCAATGCCCGGGCTTATTTTTAAAACGCTGACATTATCTTGAGAGGTTTAAATATTTATCAGAATAGTCCTTAAAAGGAGCAGAATTCACACTAAACCTCCACATGTTCTTCTATTTGCCTTCATTCTATGACAAACTCCAAGATCAACTAAGAAACATTCCAACCAAGTAACATTTAGCATGAGGACAAACTGAAATATTTGGCAACTGAAAAAATAAAATAAAATTGTGAAACAGTGAAGAGAACAAAGCCCCTCAGATCCCACAAAGCAATGAACCTCAAAGGTTTTGAAATTGACACCTCCCTACCCAATCCTCTTAGTTGATTTATATATTTCTCTCTACAAAGATATTTGGAACCAATGCCTAACAATGAATCTCTTAAGCACGTTACGATGCTACTGATGGACATTTTATAAAGTTTGGGAATGGGTCCATTACCTAGAACAAACGTGCGCGTGTGATTGAAGGGCGGTGGCCATTTTCAAATACTTAGTATTGTGTTCAAACTATACGAACAATGAATCTCTGAATTATGTTCAATTCTATGAACGTATTATATAACTACTTTGAAGGGCGGCAGTCATTTTGAACATTCAGTATTTGACTAACAACCACTTCATGATATCAAGGGGAAAATCATAATGTTATAAATATTGTATCTCCATTTATTCTTAGTTATAGCTGTGGTTGACACTCATACCCAAATCCTTGCAATGTTGGACCTAATATTCATATAAATAATTTGTTTTCTTTTCTGAAGCACCCAAATTGACCATATTTAACAAAGTTCACCTTTTCCTTCACCCTTTTCCACAGGCATAATGAATTTAAAAAAAAATTAATTTTTTATCCCATTCTCAACACTTTAAAATTTAAAATATATGATTACTGATCACTCCACATTCCGCGTCCCGAGCCGACCATGTTGCTCGAGGACCACCCCATCCTAGCACGCCAACGACATCCTCGGGATGTATCTCCTCGGGGTGGAACACCCGAGGAGATATGCTATGCGATAAATCTCCACGAACAAAAATGAGGTCCTGCTGCTCACATACCGCTCCGCCCAAAACACGCCCAACAACGTAAGTCCTACCTTTACCCAAATACCCATAAAACACCATATTAACTAAACCACGACTCCCAGTTGTACTAGGACTCCTAGGAATCTCCAAGTCACAGTCCTACTAGGAGTCCACCACCTACCCCTATAAATACATCATTATCATTCATTATCAAGGTAAGTTTTTT
>CAIGRB010005108.1:104888-119368 GCA_903798255.1 Fraxinus quadrangulata | reverse complement strand
CCACCCCCCACACACACACACCATATCAGTTGGAACTAATCTTGAAAATGTTGAATTGAATACACTACAGTCACAAAGCAAATTTAATAAAAATTGAAAATAAAAATTGAAAACGAATTCACTTACATAGTCACCAGCACACTAGTTAGATTTAAGGTTTCTTCATGATGAATAGAGCTGGGGTATTGAGTTGGAAAACAGAACCATTTCTATTAAAATAGGAACTCGCTTATTATATAATTGCTATTCAAAGGCTCAACTCCAAGCTGCCAAATGCAGCATTTGTTTTTGTAAATTAAAGAAGTATTAGGATATCTCGCAGATTAAACAAGTTAGGAAGTGATTACACAAAACATTTAATAAGTCATATTTTGGCTTAAAGAGAATAAGAGAGGGTTTTAATCTCGAATTTTTTATTATAAGCATGTTTGGCTAAGCTCAAAAGGAGCTTCTAGGGGAATACATCTACATACTCCCGAAAGAAGCACAAATGAAGCTACTTTGAGCTCAGCCAAACATGCTGTGTGTGTTCCCAGACGAAACAACCCCAAGTTCGAACCTAACAAGTCTTCTAGTAACAAATTCACCCCTCACATTCGCATACCACGTCTGAATTGATGTATTTATTAGATCCGTTGAATCTGATGGGGCCCAACCCCACAGCTCCCGCCTTGACAGGGCAGAGCACTGACCAATTGAGGGTTTCTCCCACACCCATGAACCCAGAAAAGATACATTGGAAGCATTAATTGGGTCTTCCAACATTGTTTGTTTCCCTCTTGTAACAATTTCTTAACCTCCAAAATCTCCATTAAAACCCAGCCACACAAGTACAAAAACATATATACACACACGAACACTCCAATATACATAGCAAGATTTTAAAAATTATTTTACACCTGGAATTTGGATTTCTGAAGCGGAGGTAGGTCTTTGAGGAAGTCGGAGGGCTTTTTCGAACTACGTCGCATTTCTTCTTCCACTAAGCGGTCCACTTCTTCTTTCACTATCGGGTTTCCGTAGTCATCGTCGATGTACGGGAGCGCATCGATTAACTCTTCCGTACGAGTCGCCGCCACTGTCGGCGGCGCCTCCAGCATTAGGATATCCCCGCCGCTACCACTAGCTGTCGCCATAACTTTGCTACAGAGAAGCACTTTTTGGTGAGCAGGTTGTGAGTTTCAGGCCCTTCAAAGTACGGACTTCGGTCCTTTAAAACTTCTTCGTCTAATTTCTTGACAAAATTAGAAAAATGAAAAAGTAAAAAAAAAAATAAAAAAAAAAATAATAAGCAATTGAAACAAAATTCGACCGAACCGAACCGGCAAGGGGTCTAGTCAAGCCAAGTCGCCCACGAACCCTCGTTCTTTTGAAATAGAAATAATAGAAGTTTATATAAACAATAAAATACGCCTCCTCATTTTCAAACTTGAGACCATCTCATCAGGCAAACACGTCCATTGGATCGACCTGAGGCGCCCACCTAGCCCAAGACCCCGGCTTGGTTCGACCCTATTCTCTTTTAAATTTGAGCTCGAACTGTCCATATGTTAAGCTTGAAACTATAGCCACTTTTACTACATTTATTGTGGTATAGTTCCACAAACACGGTAGCGAGTACGTATAAAAAGGCCAACTCATCATGAAAATAATATAGTAATATCTAGCGAAAGCTAATTCTCTAACTACTATTGTTGAAAATTGTTATCAATATGTTGCAAAATAAAATGAATAATATTATTTATCATTATGATAATGAAACATCGATGATGTGACAATCTATATTGAATAATGGCATTTGACAGTTCAATATTTATGAAATAGAGAAGAATGGATGAGAGAGGAGAGAAATATAATGAATAATGAATTGACACATCTCCGATATTCTATCATGATGAAAAATTCCAAATTCAAAGTAATTAATTTCGAAGTGGATGCATTGTCAATTTGGAATTAATATTTATTTCAAGATTATCAATTGTCTAAGACGTACATTTGTGTGTTCGGGCAACGCTAGTGCTTACGAATAGCAGCGTTGTCACTACAATATATATAAAATAAAATTGAGAGAGAGAGAGAGAGAGAGAGAGAGAGATTTACAGTAGTTCAGTTTAAACGCGGGCCGAATCAACTCACAAGTACAGATTTTACACTTTAATGATGGAAAATTACGAGACTTGCGTCCACAGGCACCCACATAACATGGAAAACTAGAGCAAGAATACTCAAATGAACAATATAATTAGGCTACGCTCATTCCCACAATACCAATCTTAGACCACTGGTTATTTCACATCTAGGCTTCTGCAAATCCAACCAAATACATGAAATAACTGCAAAAGCTTCAAGAACATCTTTGATTTATTACAGCAACTAACACACAGAAACTGAGTCGAAAACGAGCAATACATAAACATTGGGATGCGAAAAAATTACAACACGAATAAACAATTTTCATCTTCTCCTTATTTTCTTCAGACACTACGTTAACCCATAAAATCCTTTACATTTGTGAAGTTCATGACACTACAATAATGATCCCAAACTATGAAAAGGGTGTACTCGTATATAAAAGAGTGAAGAATTGTTCAACTTCTGGTATGCTACAGATATTTTGGACATACCTACTCCTATAGGGTTCTTTCAGTGGCTGCTGACCAATCTGAGCTATTCTTGGAAGAAGTTTAGCAAGTGGCATTCCAGACAATAAAATGCTTTCTCCACATTGGGAACTAACATCTTTCAAAAGTTCGTTCACCAGTGTTTTTAACGACAATTCAATAATATTCCCAAATTCAACACTGCAAGAAGTCACGAGAACAAAGTGAAGAAGTTGAGTAAACAAGATTAGAACATCAGAAATTGGTTAATATTACAAATGTGATATGAATTGTTGAAGCTTGATCCAATCTTTCACCTTATGAAATTGTAACGAGTAAATGTCATGCACAATAACTTTACTTTTACTTTAATGTCAATCAGGTACCTGTATTTCAATAGACATACAGTTACTTGATTGACAGAGTGAAAGTATAGCTACCACGAATGCAATTTTTCCAAACTGTAACATACTTGCATGCAGGATAACTTGTAAACAGAGAAAACTAGGTGCAAATATAATGATTACCCGTATCGCTGATGTGGAAGTAAATCAAGATATTATGCAATCCAAGTGAACCTATATACATTATAAGTTCATCTTTGATAAGTAATGAAAAGCAACTCGCTTATAAACATGTTTGGCTAAGCTTAAAAGTTACTTCAAGTACGTTACTAAAGCTTAGCCAAACATGGTGAATTAAGGGACCAAACTTTCTCTTTTTCTTATTCTCTCATCAATTGTATGAAGTTGAGCATTTGAAGCAGATTGACAGGCAAAAGCTTAGAATTTAGTGTTTATTCTGCCTTTCAGTATTCAAGGCTAGATCATAAATCCTGAAAGAAATTATTTGAAAATAGAAATGCACAATTTAATGGTTCGGTAGCCTTGGATGACTGCAGTGCATCACTTGAGGCAAGCACTATCATATGGTGAATTTCTTTGGATTTTCAACAAAAATTCTCTATTGATGCATTACAATGCAGGCGTAAAACTGAGTGCACTTAATTGCAACCCTTTAACTTTACATTTTTAATTGCTGAACCAGATGAATCATTAACATACCTCAATAACACTGCACGAGTCTCTCCCATAAGTTGTTCAAGTTTTGTTGCGTGAGAAAGATCTGAATAACTGCTGCTGCTGGAGGGTGAAACGAGGTTGTACACTCTAGAATCTTCAGGCATCAAATAGCCCACCCAGTGATGAGGGCTCCTCATGCTCATGAAAGTGTCCAGTATTTGAACAATGGTTTCGTGAAGTGTAGGTGCATTGAAGAAATCCTTCAATTGTTTTCTATAGACGTGAAAGTTATAAGCATTTAATAACAGAGGATTAAAATTCCAAGTAATAACCCAAAGAAAAGACTTCTGGCAATATTAATTTCTACAGGACATAGCCCAAACAGTTTTAAAAAATTCACCATTTTAGCTTCAGATAACATCAAGCGTACATTAGATTGAACACTAGCATATAGCAAGTAACAAATTTTTTTACATTTTCAGAATCATTAGAAGGGGCTGGAAACAACCCTGGGCATTGAATTACTTACCCCATGTTTGGTCTCCATTTTCTAAAACTCATTTTTCCCCAAACTTATTTTCAATGAGACCTTCCAATAAAATTATTTTGCATGAAATACACACACAAATCTTATATGCAGTAAAACAGTTTTATTCTTTGCAGGTACCACCAGTGCATCGTGGGAGATCAACATGGTAAGCATCATCAGAACTAGCTATATAATTCCATGGGCATAGATTAGTAATATTGAAATTTTCCCACAAAATGCAGAAATATGTGTGGTAACTAACAAAAGAAGAATTTAGTTGCATAGAGATATGAAGAGATTATAAAAGAGATCATGATATGTCAGAATCTGAGGCAGGGCAAGAATCTGTAACGAAGTCTTGGGATACTAAAGCTGATGGTCAACTATGAGCAAGTTGGGTTAGAATCTGCCTTAGTCTTTCTTGGACCAGGGAGCAATCTATGACAGTGGTTGACCAAATAAGCAGAAGGTTAAAAGAAATTCGGAGAATTTTCGTGAATTTATGGAATCTGAATGAGAAAAGTAGCAAGTTGATAAATGAATCTCCCTATATAATGTCTGGGTCCTCTGAGAGAGTAAGCAATTAAAAAATAAGTTCATGAATAGAAAAGGTCTGGGATAAAATAGAGGCAAGACCTTTTAGAGGATTGGGAGTTCAACAAATTAAGATGCGAGCTCTATCAAACAAGAGGACAGAAAACCATAGATGGAAATAAACTATTTGTCTTGGTTTATCATTTTGTCTTGGTGTTATGTCGCCTCTCGATCTTTCAACTTACAGATGTTACTAGCAACGGTAGTGGAAGAAGAATCTAATAATGCTTGGGTGGGATTTCGGAATCATATATTGCTTTCCAAAATGTAAATAAATTCCCCCCTATTTGGTCTGTGGTAATAACCTCTTACTCATAAAATAGTTAGGTTATTTACTCTAAAATAAAAACAACATTATTATAGAACATGAGGACAAAGTCTCAAACTAAACAAGCCAACTTAGTTATTTATGCCAGATTGTTACAAAAAGAAAAAAGACCAAAGTCATAAATGTCAAATTAGACAAGCCAATACTAATCATACATGTACATTGTGCTTCATGAAGACATGGATTGCAGGAAGTAGTTTGAAAGGAAATTCTGAAATTTTTTGAATGAGGGCCATAAAAGGTAAGTTCAAAACCTAACTAACAGCAAAGCTAATGATTTAATTTGAGAAATTCATTGCAGAAATACAGAAGAAAGAATGGGCAGGGTGATGAACAAGTTTTTTGCAACACAAATGACGGCACAAAAACTAAACTGCTTTGGCCAATATATCAACGGTAATTTTGGAGGGTCAGTAGTTTCAATAACAAGGCTTGATGAGGTAAAACAATCACGGATGTTTAGGATGGATGTGCTCCTGCCTAGCTATCCTTCATTGGGATGCGAATCCAACTTCATCTTAGAAAAGCACTATGTCTCTAGATTTACACATATACTCGCACACTCATTCAAAAGAAAAACAGAAAAAAAAGCCAAAAAAAAAAGACCTCTGGAATAAAGATGCCCAAACCACAATAAGACTTAAGTTTACATAAAACTCAGTAAGCCTACCCTTTAAGGACTCGAGATGTTGCTGCCTCAGTATCCGAAATCAAGGCTGGCAGGCCAAAATTTGAAAGATAATCTGCATATGCCAGAAACTGCTGCTCATCATTTCTGTCAATTAGGTCAGCTTCATCCTGGATCGTAAGAATGAAACATCCTTCAAATATATAATAAAACATAATGCTGAAGGAAAGATAGAATAACAGGATAAACTTTGCTTTTCCAGCCTCCCATTATTTGAGCCATATCCATCACATATTAGTTTGTATTCATTGATTGTTACAAATTGAACATTGTGGAAAGCATCATCCGTGCTTTTCAATAACGAAAATTAAAGTCAACACACAAAGTCATATAGCCCATACAACAACTTAATCACAATCCTCCAAGTCCAAAACATAACCTAGATAAATCCTAATGACACACACTATAAACCTAACTTATAACTACTTAACAACAATCACATTTTAACAAACTTAACCATAGACCATAAATAACAAATTCTTACCACAAGCAAAAGAAACAACATTGGGCGGTTGGACAAACAAAGGTATTAATACTATACTAAGGGTGAAGAACCAATGAAATACAAATCACGCCAGGTTGAAAGGAAGGTGATTATGCATGAGAGAACTGAGAAGCAGTACCCTTGTGCACATCAAGAAAAAAGGAGATGGCTAGAAGAATAAAGAGGAGACAGCATCTAAATAATAAGGCATGACACTATTATGCCATGTGTTAATTTTTCACTCCCATTAAAAAGAAAGAAGTGTGTTGCGATTTTCTTCCGAGGGAAATATTCTTTGAAGTAAACCCAAAAGAGGCATAAAAAAGCTGAGACAAATTAGCCTTTTGTCTTAACGTATCACATATCCCCGTACTGGTGCTCTCGAAGAGAGAAAAAAAAGATATCATATCTCAAGCAGTTCATTCAAACCTATAAACGTAACTCAGTTCTTGCAATAAAACTGATTATACGAAGTGGATGAATATTCAGTAGCTCATTTCAATTATTCAATATTATGTCTTGCCTAGCAAATACAAGGGGCTTACTTCATGGTCTACAGATGAAATCTGAGAATTCAACAAAATTATAATTTTCTAAAGAATCGATAAATTTCCATCTACTACAAAAACAAAATTGTGTGACTTAATTGGAGTCCTGGACTTCTAAGAGGAAACTCTAGTTCTTTCTCAGAAGGTAAATGTGCCCTCTATCTTTCACAAGTGACGAGTCTTCCCAGTTAAATACTTTATCACACCAAAATGAAAATATGCATCACAAAGCATACCACTTTTTCAATTATCAGAGAATTGTGTCCAAAACCATTTTTGAAGTTCATATTTTGGAAATTGAACTCTTGTTATCCACCACCCTAGGAGAAATAAAATGAAAAGAATAAGTCGGCACATATTACTTAAGATAAGTTTTCTTATTTTAATTGATCATGTGGGGGTCCTGATGAAGAAATGCGAGGAACCCCAATTGGTTAAAGTTGAGAAGTTCAAATTTCAGTTATTTGCACATATATTTTACAACCATATCATATACACAGAAAAGAGACATAAGATGATAAGAGGAAAGACTGTTATGTGCATGAGATAGCATTTGGTTGATTTTATGAACTACCATGATAGCTCAAAAAAATAATGATATCCTTGTACTGCCCAACTTTATTACATAACCTACACAAATGAGATTCAGGCTGATTTGAATTCAGAAACTGCATAACGTATTTGTAAGACGTAAAATGTATGCGATAAAGCGTTAATTTGTTTCAATTTGTCAGCAACACGGTGTAATGACATTTTATGAAAAAATTTCGATCATCTACTGGCTAGACTAGCAATACTGAAGATAACAACAAACTAAACCTTGTTCCTTATAATCAAGACTCTCAAGTCATAACACATAATAGAACTATGCATAACTACCATCACCTTGTCTTAAAAATGGATACATAATGCATGACAGCTTTGTTAATCTGTAATAAGAAAAGAACAGTAAGCATAATTCTTACAAGCAAATGAGAACTTCCAAGATTACGTGCTGTGCCAATATATAGATGTCTCCCTAATATGTTTGCTTGAACTTTAACATAGAGGCTCAGCATTGACATTGCCCAAAGAGATAGCACCATTCTTGTAAAACCTGGAACAGGTACAGACAATAAGGTAAAAAAAAAAACAATAGGGTTTCTGTTTCAATACATTACGAAGATTTATGCATTGCAAATGAAACAAGAAAGTTAATCCATACTTAGAATTTTGAGTCTGTCCCATAACTCAAGTTTCTCTGCAGTAGTTAGAGTGTTTGGTTGACCCTTTCCTTGAATTAATCTCTCTGTAAAGTGTGCAAGGTCCAAACTCTCAGCCACCTGACTATCTAAGTATTCCATTACATGAGGAAATGTTGTTGAGTCGGCTATCCTTTGAATGCTCTCAAAATGCGCTTGCATTCTATCAATTCAGATCAAAGAAAAGTGTCACGTAAACATGAGCATAGAGTTGCATTAGTCATAGCAACAAAAAGGAGAATTGGAAATCTTTTGATTCTTAACTGGGCTTTAATAAGTTCACTATGTCCCCTTTCATCAGCAAGTTGTTTCTCGAGATCGGATAGCCTACGCCTGTGAGCATCATAGAGTTTGTACAAAAAATACCCACTTCCTAAAACTCCTAGTGTAACATACACTTTCTTCTTGTGCCTACTCCAAAACTGCCTGTTCGTACACACACACCGAAAAAAAAGACCAAAAATATCGAAACACCAATAAAACATTATTCTACCAAAAGAAGATAATAACAAATAGACCAATAAAGGAAACACAAAATTGAATACAAAACGAGTAATTTCAACATTAAAAAAAAAAAAACTCAAGTAATTGAAAAAAAGAGAGAAAAAGAAAGAACCCAGATGCAGAAACATGAAATTATGAAACAAAAATATCTTCAAAAAAATCATATCTGAATTCCTCAAAAATTAGTACAGTACAAGCACTTCATTATCATGATAAGAATGAACCCAAAAACAAAATTAAAAAGGAAAAGAAGAACGAACCACATTTACTTTATCCTTTTCTTTGGGCGTTGTATTCAGTACACGACCGGCCCGGCCTCAGTTATGGCCGGCCTTCCTTTTTCTCTTCTTCCTCTTACGAAAACTCGCAAACACGCACTAAAAGTGACACTTGCGGGAGGGTTTTTGGAGAAGAAAGAAAGACGGTAAAGGTATTTTGAAATGCGAACAGCTCAGAATCTCAGATGACGGTAAATTCTTGAACTTTGTTTGCTAATAAGGAGCATTGACCTTCCAAGGTAAATCATAAAGAAATTGTACATAAAAAAAAAAAAAATACATAATAAATTGCATAGTAAAATTTGATGACATTTTTTTTTGTATTTTCCAAATTTGAGTGTTATGTGATATTATATAATTCATTATATAAATTTAGACGTACATATAGCATTTGTTTGAGCCACATTCAAACTAAAATTTATTTTTTCAAAATTTATTTTTAACTACACATTTTTCAATAAAATAATATTACACGTAAATCAATAACTCTTTCTTATTTTTTAATTATGAATTCTTCAAAAAAGCAATATTCCAAAATACATTTTTTCTTCGAAATCGAGGTCAAACAAGGGCATAACAAGATCCAATCATAAATAACACATTTCTCCAAATGACCATACTTCCCCAGCAATTATGTTACACGTACAAATATGGTTTACAAAAGTGTATTGACAAAATGATGTGGTAAGATCTATATCATTGATTTCAAAACTATTTTTTAAATCATTGGTCAAAATATTGTCAATATGTATTTTGTAAACAAATTTTGTAACATAACTTTGTACAAGTAACATGACTCAATTATTTATTTTTAATTTTGATTAATATTTAAAAAAAAACTTATATAATTAGCCCCCGTTTGAGCCCAATTTTTTCCAAAACTTATTTTCAGCCACACATTATTTTATAAAATACTTTTAAAAGGACATTCAAAAAATATTCTCATTAATTACACATTCTCAAAAAAAAAAAAAATCTATTTCAAAACATATTTCTTCCAAAAAATAGGGTCCAAACATGGGCTTAGCTTTCGTTTGGGAATAATTTATTAATGGTTTAATTTATAAATAGATATCAATGAGTTCTAAATAAATGGATGGTATTTGAGGATCTACTAAAATGTATGGTTAAAAATAAAATTTTACTATTTATAAATGATTTATAAACTAGAATTAGTCTAGTGCATTTTTTACCTAGCCTGAATTGTAATTTAAACTGGATTAATCAATACAACATTATGCTCACTTCGTCCCATATAGATATACTTGTTTTCATTTTTATATATATTAAGAAAATGTAATCAATATAGTTGAAAATATAAAATTTACTTATATTTTTTGCTAATGTACCCTACATTAAATGATAATTTAATTAAGGGTGGTTTGTATTTGTTGATAACAAAGTACTTTGAATTGGTGAAATCAGATCAGAATCGGATAGAGCTTATCGATTCAGTTTCAGTTCCTTTAAATTGATTGATTTTGGGACTACACATCGTGAACCGATGGGCTCTGGTTCGATTCTTGGTAATGCCTTAAGAATTAACAATGAATTTGATAATATATATTCATCTAAATTGGTGCTCATCACGTGATATATAGCTTTATTCATTTGGATAATATATATTCATACAATTTCGACACCACATTTTTATTGTATTTTAAGTCTTTGACTTTTATTTATTATATGATATATGTTCTTAACTTTTTTCTGATATATTTTTATTCTCAACGTTTCATTAACAAGCAAATTTCGTCTCTATTAAAAATTTTCATCCAAAAAATCTGAGGGCCTAAAATGATTTATTTGCTCATCATATAATTTTCTAAAAAATAAATATCAAAATATTAAAAAATTATTTTTTCTCATTTCAAAGCAAGAAAGTAGAATATTTCGACAAAAAACGAGTGCTACTTAATTGAAGATTAACGAAAAGAATTCAATAAAAAAAATAGATACGTAAATGCTACAGAGCAAGATCATATGTATATTTAAAACGTGGTAGAGCAAATAAAACTACCGATGTAAATATAATTTCTTATTATTATTTTTTAAAAAATATTTCATAATTTTAGATTGCTCATTTTCATTACAATTTCCTAGTCCATTAGAAGAGAAACGTTGAGACCACTAGCTTTCGTTTGGAAGAGATTCTTTCAAGCGAAAAATAATTTCATTTTATAATGTATGATAAAAAAAAAAAAAATTAGAAAAATCTATGAATCCCATTGAATGCGTATAAGAAACACATTGCGTGGCATCTGCTCAGCAGAAACGGTGACTACATTTACTAGCATCGAAGCACAAATTGAAGAAAAATGAGAATAGTTAAGGAAAGGGCTGGTGGCCCCATTGGTTCCTTAGTAAGTTGCAAAGGTTTAATTAAAGTTTGTCGTTATCAGAACATGTGAGATGTAAATAAAAGTGGGTGGTGATGCTGTGCTTTTTGGGAGCATGAAATTTGACCACCACACTTTGCCACGTTTTACACTTTATAGAACACCGACTATATGTACAGTGTGGTTGACAGCTTTGTTGACATGGATGAGATGGCCAACATTTTTGTCATTAATTTTAACAACATTTAAAACAATCAGATACAGAATTTTACAACTCAGTGAATGTCAACAAAGCTGTGCATTTTTATATACAAATAGCATAATTCAAACAAACCAACTTGAACTTGAGCTCCATTCTAGGATAGCCCAGACGAGGCCCGAACAGTATTCGAAAACTTGGATCACATTTTACACCAGTAGCCATCTGCCATCAATAGAGAATTAAGAATTGAGATATATCACTCAGTGCCTAAAAAAGATAATCCAAAATTGAGACAGAAGACCCTCGAAACCAATAAAAACATATAGAATTCAAATATCTTTCCAAGCATTTTAAACTTGAATCTAAACATTAACTATTACAAAAAGCGTCTTCGACTGCTAGGCTAGATGTGCTTTCTAGTAGCGACCAATGCCCCAAACTCTGACGACACCATCGGTGTAACCACTGAACAATGTGCTTCCATCGGCACTCCAGTTGAGACTGGTGCAGTATATGATCTGGAGTTTACAAGATTAAAGATCAGAACCAATCAAAGATTGATTGAAAAGCACTTTAAATTTGGTTAGGTGACTCGTTATAAGAGCAACGAGCATGAAACTTAAATGTAACTAATGATTCAATTTGCATAAGTATGGAAAATGTCAGTATCAAATATGGAAACAGATTCAAAATGTGCTTGAGATGTATAGGATGAAATAATAAATCAGCTGATAAAATATAATAGATATATTAATCTGAGATGGCATCATGGAACAGAAAAACAGGTAACACAACGTAGAATCTATACAAATTTGCAGCTTGATCATATCATGTAATTCCAATGAAAACTAATCAAGAAAAACATGAAAAGATATATAAGCATAAGCACGTGCACAGTTCAGAAGTATTACATTTACCAAATTATAGTCACAAGCACTTAAAATTACAAGATATAATCTTTGACCAGTTTATAACGTGAAAGTAAGGACAAACTCCAACAAGGAATGCACAGCTTATGAAAACAATCATTACATTTAGAGTACTCAGATGCACTGAGAGGAAATTTCACAAGGTACCAATCCTAGGAAATTGAAAAATGGCCTAGGTGTGTAATTCTTTTTAAATGACCTCAGAATATAGAAAAATCTTGAAATATCCTCATCTTCAACTTTGAGAAACTTTCCAGTCTAAAAGATTGAATTCATGCAACACCAACTAATCATGATGTTGCTAACTACATTCTGATGGAGTAGAGGGTCAACAAGAGCAAAAAAGATGGTTGTAACACCCTCACCAACTTTTATTAAATCCGCAGTCTTCCCTGACAAAGTTTGATGATTTAAGCATGCGAATGGTTGATAACTTAAATCACCCAATTAAGTGCCGAATTGATCTAAATAAGCTCGAGCTATTGATTCTCAACCAACTTGACAGGATGGTTGTCACTCAACCACGAAAAATAACACTAATATTAAAAGATTTTTTTTTCACTTCGGCATTTATAAGTTGACGATTAAAAATAATTCCTCATGCATGCCCAAAAGTTAATAATAACAATTAGGAGAACAATTCAAAGCAAAAATATACTCAAAAATCATATCATAATTCTCAAAATACCTTGTTTTTAGTGGCCTGAGTGGTGTCTTCAGTAGCCATCTCACTCTCCTGCTTCAAGTCCACCTTGAGATCCATGACAACACTCTTACTCTCCAAGTCCCAAACCTTGATGCCGGCCTCAGTAGCGGCACAAAGCCAGTACCTGTTAGGGCTGAAGCAAAGGGAATGAATAACTGAGGCTGCATCCAAGGAGTAGAGCTTCTTCCCCTCAGACAAATCCCACAGCAAAATCACACAGTCTTTCCCACCACTTGCGCACAAGGACCCATCAGGGGACACTGCCACAGTGTTAACGTTCGCTGAATGCCCAGTCAAAGTGGACATCAGCTTGCAGTTGGTGAGGTTCCAGATTTTCACAGTGCGGTCCCACGACCCTGACACGATAGTAGGCTGAAGAGTATTGGGGGAGAACCGGACGCAAGAAACCCAATCGGAATGGCCATCCTGGTCCTGAATCGTGTACTTGCACTCTCCAAGAGTGTTCCACAGCTTAATCGTCTTGTCACGAGAAGCCGACACGATCTGACGGTTATCAATCGAGAAAGCGACCGACAGAACATCCTTGGAGTGACCCACGAACCGGCGGGTGGTGGCTCCGGTCTGGAGGTCCCAGAGGCGAAGCTCGCCGTCCCACGAACCGGACAAAGCAAACATCCCATCGGAGGAAAGGACTACATCCTGCACGAAGTGGGAGTGGCCGGTCAGGCGGCGGCGGGCGACACCGTAAGCCCGGTCCCCCTTGGTAAGATCCCACACGATGATGGACTTATCACGTGACGATGTCACGATCATATCGGAATTGTCGATCGGGGTGGCTATTGCCGTCACCCAGTCGGTGTGAGCCCTCATTGTGCCCCTCAAAACTAGCTGTTCCGCCATTACGAATTGGTTTGTGTTTTGGATTAGGGTTTTCTGGTATGAGGCCTGAGAGAGAGAGAAAGTGATACCACGATCTCGGTTTGGGGGTGTATATATACGGTGAAGAATTAGGGTTTTTGACTTTTGGGTATGGATCTTGGATACGAATACGATATTTGGGCGCGTGGGTGGATAAACGAACGGGTTAGGACATGGTTCGGATTTTTTGGACTCATTTTGGAGATATTGCATAATAGGGAATCACTTCTAACCAAACTCAACATAGAACACTCCACTTTTATTTAAATTACAGCACCTTTTTTTTTTTTTTCCTTCTCCATTTTTTTTTTTTGGAGCAAAAAATTACAACACTCTTATTGGGTTAAATCTACCAATGGACACACAACTTTATACTTAGTGTTATCATAATCACTCAATTTAATTTTATTTCACCATGGGCATCCAATTTTATACTTAGTGTCATTATTGTCACCGATTTTCGTAAAATATTTTACTATGATCACCCAACTTCTTTTCACAATTTTCATTAATTTTAAAGGGGTAAAATAGTAACTTTACATTATTTATATAAAATAATTTTTTAAAAAATAAAATTAAAGAACTTTTTTTTAAAAAAATAAAATTTTA
>CAIGRB010005108.1:84266-95089 GCA_903798255.1 Fraxinus quadrangulata | reverse complement strand
AAAAAAAAAAAGTCAAACAGGGACCAAGTCTAATAAGACCCTATATTTATATTTAATAATTAATTTAAACACAATTAAGGGTAGGTACCTAACATTTTCTATAAATAAAAACAAATGTCAAAGGTCCAAAGGAAGAAGATGAAAAAAATCCATCAAGTTCTAGTCCGAAAAATTCCAAAAAGATCAACGTCGTCTTCAAATCAAAGTTTAAGTCCAAATTCCGAAAATTCAAGCGAATTAGGGTTTTCAACAAGTTTTAAAGTAAATGATTTAAGTTGTGGTCCCTCGTTTTAAAACACTCGTATCGTAAATAAGTGGATCGTGTATTTTTGCAATTACAAAAGGATCAACTTACCTTCTATTTCACAAAAAAGTTCAAATAGTTTGTAACATTTTTTTTGTATTTTATATACCAAATTTGTTGTACACCCTCTATGAACAAGTCTCTTACCCCTAGGCATAGATGCAAAATCATTTTTTTGGACATGTTGGCCTCTAGACTGCCCTGTGTGGACATCTACTCTAACTATATGACCTAGCATTTTTATACTTACAAGTGCAAGACTACAATTGAGCAGGGAGGAGGGAGAGAGCGACGACATTGAAAGAAAAATTAAAATCGACGAATAGAAACGACGTGATTCAATTTATAAATGATTCATATACAACTTATTAAGCATCTTTTCACTTTTCTCTTCTCTAAATATATGTTTTGAAATTATTTGTCCCATTCATAATACAAAGTAGGGGATTTCAAATAAGAGAAAATCAATGCCCATATCATAATGATAAATAATATTATTCAATATTTTCTAGGTAAGTAAATGTACCAAAAATAATTACTTTTCAACAATTTTTTTTTTTTTTAAAATATCTCGCATAATAAAAAAAAAAAAAAATTATTACAAACAATTGACAAATTAGGGCCGTGGCCCGTGACGAAATTTAAAGCTCGAACCCGCACCGCTGAACCTGGCGATATATTAACGATAAGTAAAACGAGATATGAAGATGCCAGGAGACGACCAAACTAGCCGTTGCAGACTCAAAATTTAAAATCCGAAACGTCAATTAGACACAGTCAGTCAGAGTATACTCTCCTCTTTCTATTATCATTTCCATAATTCCATTATCCTTCATTTTCTCTCTCCGCAATCTCTCATTCTCTCTCCCTGATTTCGATTTGTTCAGATCTGATTGAAACTCCGCTAGGCTCGCAATTTCCAGGTACATTGCTTGATTATCTGAAACTTATTTTTGTCAAGTTTTCATGTTTTGTATAGTTGCTTGTCTAAATCAACTACTATTTTGTTCAAAGTTTCCTTTTTATGATAAGAGTAAGGACTGTAAGGTGCTAGAGCTGATGCATGATGTACGTTATCTATGTTTGTTAAATTGCGCTTAAAGGGGTCTGGCCGTTGATTTTCCATTAATTTGTATAATATGCGAGTAAAATTCGATACATAGTTTGTTAATAAAGTACTCTTAATGTTCTTTTTCTGGAAATTGGTATTCTGATGTGTAAATTTTGCTGGGATAATTCGGTCTTAGGGTTTTCGTTTGTGAAGAAATATGACGACTGTAAAGATGTATAATATGCGAGTAAAATTCGATGCATAGTTTGTTAAAATACTCTTAATGTTATTTTTCAAGAAATGGGTATTCTGATGTGTAAATTTTGCTGGGATAATTCGGTTATAGGGTTTTCGTTTGTAGAAAAATATGAGATTTTTAGTGAAGCAGATCAGTTATTTTAATAATCCACTGTTAATATTGGGGAAAATGATCCCATATCGGAATCATAGATAGAGAATCTGGAATAATGGAAGAAATTGAAAGATTGAGTTGAAAATTACAGTCTTTGGATTGTGCCTCTTTGAATATTACTTACCGCCGAAAGTATTTCTGTTTAATTTACTTTTCTGTTAAGTTTGTGCTGTGATGTAATTGTTGTGAATCTGATCCAGTTTTATCTTGTGATTATGATATTTGGCTTCTGATTTATTTACACAGATTTATCCGTGGATCAAGGGTAGTCTCAATCTTAGTAACTAAACTATTATCTGATATCAGTCATTACACAAGAAAGCCTAGTTTTATCCTGACAAGATGACAGTTAAAACACCCGGCACGCCTGCTACAAAAATAGACAAGATGCAGGTAGTCACTCCAGGTGGGAACAGACCGAGGGAAGAGAAAATCACGGTGACTGTAAGATTAAGGCCATTGAACAAAAAGGAACAATCTGCCAAAGACCATGTCGCGTGGGAATGCATTGATGATCACACAATTGTATATAAACCCTCCCAACGCGAGCGGGCAGCTCAACCGAGCTCATTCACATTTGGTAAGTAAATGATGGTTATCAACAATCTTTATGTCATATCGTTTAGATGCCCGAGAAAATCATTTGAAAAAGTACACGTTCTTTTCAGATAAAGTCTTTGGTCCCGACTCTATGACCGAAACAGTATATGAGGATGGAGTAAAGAATGTAGCTTTATCTGCTCTCATGGGAATCAATGGTAATTGTTATCCTAAATTCCTGAAAATGATTGAAAACGGTTTCCATGTTTTTTTATTAGTTCTCAAACAGCTTATGCTGATTTTTTTTTTTTTTTGGTTTTTGTCTGCAGCAACCATATTTGCATACGGCCAAACTAGTAGTGGAAAAACTTACACGATGAGAGGAATTACAGAGAAAGCTGTTAATGATATATACACACACATAATGAATGTAAGCTTTCAGAATCTGATTTACCCTTTTCACATGAAGGTCAATTTAAATTCCACTTTCTTAAATTTAGAGCTGGAAGACAATTGGAGAAAAAAATTAAGGATTTGAGTCATCAGGTGATATAGAGATGAATAATTTCACACCCGCAAATAGCTTTCAAAACAACAAGATAATTTGTAGTTTTTCTAGAGATAATAACAAGATATTAGCAAAATATATCCGTAGATAGAAGACAATTTTAACCATGTACTTAAGTGTCTTTTTTAGTTTTCATCTAACGGGTGGTCATATTCCACACATTCTCCTTATACTTGTGTCTTTCTATTTTCATTTCTTAATTTGACTAGAGCGTAAAAATCAAAACAATGTTAATATTGTTGAAATGCATAATTGTCATTCTAACTTCTTATTTTTTTGTGGGATAATATTCTATTGTTGACCTTCTCATGTAATTTTGACTGTATTACAGAATCCTGAACGAGACTTCAGAATAAAAATATCTGGCCTAGAAATCTACAATGAAAATGTCAGGGACTTATTGAATTCAGAGTGTGGTCGTAATCTCAAGTTGTTAGATGATCCAGAGGTGTCAAAATTTCCGCTAAAAGTAGCCGTATATGTTGGATTTGATATCATTTCCCTTCTGTACTTACTCACTTCAATTTTAACTCCTTGATTGTAGAAAGGAACCATGGTTGAAAAATTGGTGGAAGAGGCAGCAAACGATGATCAACATTTAAGACACTTAATAAATATTTGCGACAGTAAGTAAAGACTTAAGCATGAATTGGTATAGGATTTGATGGTAGCTAAGTTATTTGGTATTCTATATTTGGTAGGTCAAAGACAAGTAGGTGAGACCGCCCTTAATGACACTAGCTCTCGATCACACCAGATAATAAGACTGGTTTGTATTCTTGAAACTTATTTTGATGGATTAACATGAAGACATGCTCGGAAGGCATTATTTGTATTCACCGGTTAGAATTTTTTGTTGTCAATGCAGACAATAGAAAGTACTCTCCGTGAAAGCTCGGACACCGTGAGATCTTATGTTGCAAGCTTGGTGAAAACAAAAACTCCAGTTTTTCTTTACTTCAAGTATAACAAGGATGAGCAATTTCCTTATGATTAAACTTTTCCGTGTTTCTGTTTCGCAGAACTTTGTAGATTTAGCTGGGAGTGAAAAGGCATCACAGACAAATGCAGATGGTGCCCGGCTTAGGGAAGGCTGCCATATCAATCTTAGTTTAATGACTCTTACAACAGTAATTAGGAAGCTCAGGTCAGTATTTGCATTCACTTAGACATGAATGTATGTTTGGCTAAGCTTAAAAAGTTAATAAGTTTGTTTTTAAATAAATATTTTTTGGTTGGTTAAATTTGCCTTCATAAAATAGCTACCTGACCAAGGAAAGTGTATCCCAAGTTTTTTCATCCTTCTTTCTCACAGAGTGACTGGATAGCTTACCTTAAACTATTTAGTTGGTAAAGTTGAAGAGTGTGGATGACACTGAGTTATGTACGTTGAACAGACTGAAGTGCATATTTTTATAAGATTTCTAAATAGAAGTCAATTATGACTATGATGAGTGATCAGAGATTCATCATGTTTAACCTTAATGGGAGATTTTCGATCAATCTACTTTCAGAATGATTTTATATGAAATATCATGTACAGTTTTTCATGATCCATAGTTGCATTAATTAATTGCTTATTTTCATGATTGTTTGCTGTCAGTGTGGGAAAACGAAGTGGCCATATACCATACCGAGACTCGAAGCTCACACGCATATTGCAGCATTCACTGGGAGGAAATGCACGGACTGCCATCATATGCACATTGAGTCCAGCGTCAAGTCATGTTGAACAATCTCGTAACACTCTGTACTTCGCTAGCCGAGCAAAGGAAGTGACCAATAATGCTCAAGTTAACATGGTAATTTTAAGTATTATGTGTTCGTGCACTGAGGTTATATATGAGATGAATTATGTTCCCTCTTTTATCTACACAGTTACTGATGAATGTATTGTCTTGTTTGATTGTTTACATCAGGTAATTTCAGACAAACAGCTTGTCAAGCATTTGCAGAAAGAAGTAGCAAGGCTCGCAGCAGAACTACTCACACCAGATCCATCTAATGAGAAAGATTACAAAATTCGGCAGGTTAGCCAGCAATGGAATTGTGTCGTAATTTTTGTTTGTTTAAAATGAATTGATTTTCCTGAAGTTACTTATCCAACTTTCAATTGGTTTGATTAGATGGAGATGGAAATTGAGGAACTGAGGCGTCAAAGGGATCTCGCACAATCTCAGGTGGATGAGTTAAAACAAAAACTTAAAGAGGATCAGGTCTCTCTCTCCATCCCCCCTCCACAAAAATCAATCTGATTTTAGAAATAAACATCTCATTAGTCGTAGTACTAGAAACTAATATGTTTACTCTTGCCTTATTCAGGTGTTAAAGTCAGAGTCACTTCGTCCGATAGCAACAAAGCTTTCTTTTTCTACGACTTCAATACCGAAACTTGAAGGAAGAGAGCTAGGTTTCTGTGGCAGAACAAGAAATACAGTGGGAAGGCAGACACTGAGGCAATCATCAACTGCCCCTTTCGCACTAATGCATGAAATTCGGAAACTTGAACATCTTCAGGAACAACTAGGTGAAGAAGCCCATCGAGCACTCGAGGTACTACAGAAGGAGGTAGCCAATCATCGACAAGGTAACCAAGATGCAGAGCTGACTATTGCTAAGCTGCAAGCAGAGATAGGGGAAATGCGGGCTGTTCAGCCCGTCCCCAAAGAAGTTGAAGCTGAAAATGTTGTCTCTGTTAACAACAGTGTCAGTGCAAACCTGAAGGAAGAGATAACCAGGCTTCACTCTCAGGGAAGTACCATTGCTGATCTTGAAGAGAAGCTAGAAAATGTACAGAGGTCAATAGATAAATTAGTAATGTCTCTTCCAATAAATAACGATCAGCAATCTAATGCTGGTGCAACTACGAAGGCCAAGAATCCATCAAAAAAGAAGAAGTTGCTTCCATTAACTTCAAGTAATAGCCCCAACAGGCAAAATTATTTGAAATCTCCATGTTCACCTCTATCAGTTTCTCGGCAAGTAATGGATTCTGAGGTTGAAAATAGAGCTCCAGAATTTGATGATGCTGTGTCTGGTGAAACTCAGCCAGTCTCTGAGAAAGAGACTCCTACAAAGAGTGAAGGTGGAGATGTCTCATCAAAGGAAAATACTCCATATCGGCGTTCAAGTTCAGTCAACATGAGGAAAATGCAGAAGATGTTTCAAAATGCAGCAGAAGAGAATGTTAGAAGCATAAAAGCATACGTCACCGAACTTAAAGAACGTGTTGCCAAATTGCAATACCAGAAACAGCTTCTTGTATGCCAGGTAATCTTGGAGATCTCTTCTAACTATTTCAGAGGTGATTTAAATTGTTCACTGAAAATCATATTGTGTTCTATATAGTTTACCATATATAGAATCTTTTACTTGTTCTTCCCAGGTGCTTGAGCTTGAAGCAAATGAAGTGGCTGGATACACTATGGAGAATGATGAGAACATGCCTGAGATACAAGAGTCCCCAGTTTCATGGCATGTAACTTTCAGGGAGCAAAGGCAGCAAATCATTGAGTTATGGGATGTTTGCTACGTTTCCATCATTCACAGAACACAGTTTTATCTGCTATTTAAGGGCGACCCTTCCGACCAGATATACCTGGAAGTCGAGCTTAGGCGCTTAGCATGGCTGCAGCAGCACCTAGAGGAGGTCGGAAACACAAGTCCAACTCACGTGGGAAATGAGCCCACAATCTCATTATCTTCAAGGTCCTTTCCTCCCTTAAACAAAAATGTTTTCCATTATTGAGCCTAAATATTGAATAATTTATTCTGACGAGTCGTTTGATATGTTAAATAGTCTTAGAGCATTGAAGAGGGAAAGAGAGTTTCTTGCAAAGAGGTTGACTACGCGTTTGACGGCGGAGGAAAGAGATGAACTATACCTAAAATGGGAAGTTCCACTGGAAGGAAAACAAAGGAAGATGCAGTTTTTAAATAAGCTCTGGACCAATCCCCACGATGAAAAGCATATACAAGAGAGTGCTGAAATAGTCGCAAAGCTTGTGGGATTAAGTCAAAGTGGAAACCTGTCGAAAGAAATGTTCGAACTTAACTTTGTGCTCCCATCTGATAAGAGGCCATGGTTTGTGGGATGGAACCAGATATCAGATCTTCTTCATTTGTGAGAAATTACAATTTTTTTTGTAAGTAAATTGTTACAATTTAATGTTCCTTTTATATGTATATGCATTTCGAAGGCTCTACTTTGGAGTCTCCCTTGGTTGTTTCATAATTAAGACGTGGCTGATTGTGCACGCTGGTTGGAATTATACGGATATCAATTTCTCGAAAAAAAAAAAATTTACTTTGAATTGTTCGTTTTCAGTTTGTAGCTTTCAGGAGAAACAGTACAGTTTTAACTCAATACGGAGGCAAATATTTACACGTTCATTATTTCTGCTGCGTCTGTGAATGACAATGAAACTATACAGGTTCCATAAGTTGGCGAGAATTGGCTATTATCGACATTATATTGTCTAATCATGTCCAATACAATGTACTGAACTTGCTCTTGTGTTATATATCTTATGTGTAGGAGAAATGTCCATTATTTTTGCCAGATAAAAGACGAGACAGAAAACATAATAATTTATTTATATTATATTCAATACACTCATATTCAAATAAATACGTTTTGGTGAGATTTAAAGTAAAAACTTCCCAATCTGACTATTGACTCAACCAAAGCAAGGTCATCGGTTCAACCGTTAAGTCACCAATTTACTGTTATGTCAATCGAAAATAACATTTTAAAATAAAAATATAACTATATGTTAAAAGATAAAATAAGTATATAATAATTAAAAACATTAAATGCTCTAAAGTCAAATCATAATAATTAATTAAGATAAGTAAAGTAAATAACTAATAAAAATTAGTGAGGCCACCTCCACCCGACCAAACCATCACTGCTACCCACCACCACATCAGCACTGCCTCCGTTATCAGCTAGGGGTGTTTCCCCCTGGTTAAGGTGGTGGTGGTGGCTGATGGTAGAGGTGGCTATGACGAAGTAGTCATAGGATAGGGTGAGACTGTGAGTAAGGGGTTGAATGAAGAAGATAATTTTTTTTTTTTTTAAAGATAGATAGATATCGTCAAATCATTTTAAATTAAAGGCTATGATGATTTGTCAAATCTATTGGTATGTTGAACGGTCTCCAAAACGAAAATACAAACATTTGGATAGTGACTTACATAATTTCGCCGATTGAGCACAAGGTCCAAGTTTAAAGCTTATATAGGGTAGGAAGTTTGATATTTTCATTGAAGGCCAGTTTCACCTAAAATTCGTTGGGTTGAGTCCGATTCACTTACGGTTTAACCCCTTATTAATGGGTTTTGACCGATTCTATTGTAAACTAATCCCAACCACACCGATTGACAAACCCGTTCAACAGTTGAAGTCTGGTCTAATTTTCACAACCATGCTAATAAGAATAAAAGTTCTTACCAGACGGACAAAAATGGGTTTTCACAACTATGCATCAGTTGCACAGCAGATATGTCAATACAAATAAACTGTTGCAGTTACTAAGCAAAATGCACCGGCTAGTTAGACGCTTAAAAATAACGAAACATAAGCATGTACAGAATTCGAACATCCATGTTCGATACAATTTTTTCAATGCAAATTGATTATTTCTTGTCCCTACAACGTATCTTTTATATTCTGTGAAAAATAAGTCGAAACTTTCAGTACTTTCCAAGAAAAATATTATCCCGTTTATTTCCCACGGTCGTGGTTCAGACGAGCAATGCCAATTGCAATTGCCAAAACAGTGTGATCAACTCCAGTTTGTTTATCTGCAGATGCAGATATCATCAGCACAAAGGGAATAAAATGAGTGAAGCTAATTAACTTAGGCCATTGCTAGATTTAACAAACATCTAAAGAAACGTGATCATTAGGCTAAAACAAGCATCTTTTTTTTTTTTGCATGGACAAACTTAATGAAGAATGGCACGATAAGAGACATAGTCAAAGTAATGGAGAAAAGCTAGTCAAGAGGATGAACAAAATAAACAAACCATGGTAAGATGGAACTACCAACCTTGGCATCTTCGCAACTTTCTTTTTTCAAACAAATTGAATTGTTTTTTAGCATCCTAAGAAAATGCCACATAATTGTGTATGCAAACTCAAAAACAACCATAGACATTATAAAATGGTTTTCGTACGGCTTCTTTTCAACAATTCTGCCTTTCCTATCTAAACAACTGCACTCTCGTTTTTTGTCAAAAAATAAAGTTGTTTATTTAGTTTGGTTGCATCCACTCATGACTCTCAACAGAGAAGTTCCAGGAGTGTTGCAGCAACCCAGTTTCTTTTACTGTATTCGAAAAAAATTCAACTTAAAGATTAATCCATTCAAGGATACTAAAATAATAATAAATGACAAATTAGTTCCACACTCAATTTCATGCATCAATTGAACTGCAATACATTATACATATGATGTCTCAAATATTTGAACTTGTTGAAGTAACTAGATATCAAAATAAATAGATGAAGTCAGAGCAACGAGACTGTATGATGTAAGAAAATTAGAAGGGAGGGAGGGAGAGAGCGAGAGAGAGAGATTTTAACCACACTTTATTCTATAATAGCCAATTTCATTTAAATAACGAGAATTCAAACACACACCATGAAGTACAAAAACCGGAAAGTAAGGAGACACAAGACCAATCTTGGTTTGGTTACTAACTTGTGTCACATATGCGAAGAAAATCCACTATACAATTTCGCAAAGTAGTGATCAATCTTTGAAATCCCAAACCCCAAAATTGTCCCGAACTTATCCTTAAAGAAATTAAGACATACTCAACAACACTTCACAACTAGTCACTTAAGTGTTAAGGAAACTAAGCCCACAGGAAGAGCTAAAACAGACCATAAAACTACTAAAATTTAAGTAGAAGCGTCTTCATGTTGTTCATGCAATACATCATAATCAACGTAATGTTCAATCATTTAGGCCAAATTTGTGTCTACGTATCTATCATATTCAAGTCCTGAAAAAGGCAAGTCCGTGATGGTGCCCCAAGAGTATGCTGGATAGTTACTATGATTCATTACAATTAGAACTTACCACGCAATGTTTTCCCAATGTAGAAAGCCGCCATGTCCTCTAGCATTTGAAAACTTGTAAACTGGACCAGAAACTAACATAGAAAATATTATGGGTCAATCATTTGCTCAAATACATTAATATTAATATGACTAAAAGCACTGTATAGAGGCCTGTTGGTAAAAAGGTTGAAATCAATAGGAAAGCTGAAACTACCTTTATAACCCTCAAAAACTGGATCCTCTGCCAATAAGATGGGTGTATCTAGATCGATAAATCTGCAAGAAAATTATCTGTCCGAGTTAATATATCTTGTACATTGAATGTAAAAATTAAAAAGTATAAGCAGATCAATAAGAGCTGCCAGCTCTAGTAAGCAAGAACCTCATGATGATCATCCCTCAAGTGGAAAGTACATGATATAAAACATGGAAATTGAAATGCCGAACCAACTGTTTTTAGGTGAAAATCTCATGAAACTCGGATGTAGTCTGCTTAGCATCTCATTATGTCTAAAGTAAAAATTACTTTTTATGTAACATTTTTTTTTTTGCTAAATACATTTGCCAAAAAAAAAAAGTAAAGAGTAATTTTACATTCAAAAACTTGATTTTTTTATTTTTTAAGTCCGTTTTGTACTTTTACTTTCTTAGGCTTAGCTAAACATGGTTTTAGACTGCAACATGATGCTCCTAATTTTTCTAAAATGAATGAATTGATGCTTACTTGAAACACCCGAGGCCAGCAGCCAAATGACCAGCAAAGCCCATGGCAAGTCTAGTTTCAACCATACCACCAATCATGAGATCCAATCCTGCTGCCCTTGCTAAATCAATGATTTCAAGGGCTCCAAGCACTCCAACCTTGGCAAGCTT
>CAIGRB010005108.1:24091-78678 GCA_903798255.1 Fraxinus quadrangulata | reverse complement strand
TTTTTGCTTTTTAAATTTTTGATTTAACGGGGAAAATATATTATGTCCAAAACGTCCTTACCTTATTTGAGAGAAAATTACTACATTTTTAATTTCTGGGTCAACTTACGGTTTTTTGGGTCAAATTAACTAAAACCGTTACTTTGGATATGGGCTGCGAATTTAAAAGTTTGGTATTTACGATGACACAAATAAAAGATTTGAATCAAGTCTGCTAATAAATAAAAGGTTTGGAACTTTGCTGCAATTCTCCCTAAAAAATACTCGTCCTTATTTGGCCTTAAAAGGTTTAGAATCAGATGGCCAGGTTGGAAGCATAGTACAAAAAGCTTCCAGCTTTATCACGCCATTTGCTTATAATAATAAGCAAATTTTAAAATAAATAATTTTTTGTTGCTTAAAGTTCTAAATAAGATACTTATTTTAAAAATAATTTTTATCACATTGTTATTATAAAAATTTACTTATAAGTAAAGAAAAACAACCTATATTCGAGAGTGAAATTGGCATAATTTGACCACTAAAAATAAGAACGGTAGCACATCATACTCAAATGTTGATATTTGAACGAGAAATGTCACATTTTTTGTATCCGCTAAGAATACATGGTTTTTTGTCAAGAATCTTCGTTTGAGTCAGTATGGTATCATTAGCCGTTAAATACATGTGAAGTTATTAGATCATTAAATAATTTTTGAAGTAAGTATTGAATGTAACATTTACCTTACGAAAAAGTTTGATGGACCTTTGCATAAAATTGACTTTATCGTGTCTATTACTTAAAGTTGACCACACTAATTTATATCACGTTAGTTTGTTGAGTCTTCGATGCTTTACCAAAATGACTTATGTTTTTTTATCAAGACTGATAAATGCATCATCCACAAGTTTTAATAATTTTCTTTTTCAATTATAGTCCTTTTCTCATTCAACTTTAGTAGTTCATCTTCTGATCTTTGTATATAAGTCATTTCATCCTAAAATCATTAATAATTGGCCTCATATAAGTTTCGAAAGTTTGTAACTCAATCCCCAAACTTTTTAAATGTCGAATTTAACTCCACGAAACTTATGAATTTTTACCCAACACTTCATTAATACTTTAAATTGATCGTTTATAATTCAATTAATCTTCAATTGCTTTGAATCACCTTCAATTAAGCTTCAAATAATATTTTTTTTACACACCAATTATATCCAAGTTGATATTTTTATTATAATTAACATAATTTACACAAATTATATAGATAATCACTCAATTTATAATTTAATAAGAATAAAAGCCACGATAAGTGCATAACACTTCCAAACTTAAGCTCATGTTCGTCTCAAGCAAGACTATTTACTAAACACACAAGCAACCAAATAAAAATATAACATTAAATAACTTTGCCACTAACACCAAGTATTGAAATTGTTTGATAATTCATAAAAAGTTCATAAGTAATGCGACTAAAATTAATTCTTTACTTATTTTATGCTTGATCGATGTGTGTATGTGCATAGTCAATCAAATCATCATGAATGTTTTAAGTTTGTTGGTTCCCGATCCGTAATAGTCAAAAAATTTATTCTTCTCTCATCTGATGCATACTTCCAAACTTGCTTTTCTATCATATACCTAGATATACTTCTAAGGTTGATTATTATAACACTTATTCATTTCACGCTCAAGTTTGGATGGGTTTTATCAATGAAAGTCACCATCTTAATATGTGATGATTCTCCCTAAATTTGAACATCTCAATCTCCAAGTTTCAACTTGGATAATAACCTTCACCAAAAGTCTAAATTTCATATTAAGTATTCAAGGCTTATCCAAATAGAAATAATGCTTATAGTTGTTTTGCCATTGTATCAACACACTTTGGTGTCTTTTTGTTTTTAACTGTGTCCCTTCTTCAATTTTTAGGATCTTTTCTTTGATTATCAAAGGTAGTTTTCACTCTATATTGCAGACATCCTTCTCTTTAGGTAAATAGTCTTCTAAACATTGGTGATGAATAAGAACGGATTACTCAAGACTAGCTTCACATAACACAATGCATGTTGATTGAGGCATTCCAATCCCAAATTGCATTATATTTAATTTTTTACATGATACTAGTCTAGGGTCTTGATCAAATTATAAATTTTGTATGTCTCTATTTCTCCATGCAAGTACCCAACTTATATTATGATAAAGATATCGAAGGCACATCATTACATGTTCAATCAAAACAATATAAATGCAATTTTTACTCTAGAACAAAATAAATAATTAATATTTAATTAACAAATAATAATTTGTCTTACTATTACTGTAGTCCTAACACTTTTAGGTGTTGGATATTTTCAACATATATGGGGCCACACGTTGTATATCAAAATGTGTGGTGCTATTATTTATATGATATTAGTCAATTAAAGTGATCCGTTAAAGATATATTATGACTAATGGGTATTAAAATTCATGGAATTATAGTGTAGAGACCGGAGTGTTGTTTTAGATTGATGAGGGGCCAATTTGAAGCAACTGAAAGATGGTGACTATTCAGTTACTATTACTACTATTTTATATATGGGTTATGGTCCCCAATTGTTGGTGGCTTTTCAATTTTCTCTACATCCCCATCAATAGAGATTAAAATCTAAAGGTGAAGGGCACCAATCAATTGGAAGATCCTAATCCGTCCAGGCAAACAATCAATCATCTATGGATTCAGGTATGTTTGTAATTTCGTTATTTTCTCAGATTCAACGTGGAGTATGAATGTTAATTAGGGTTTGTGAGGATTTAATTAATAAATCTATGATCCCTAATGTTGAATTTAAATCTAACATTAGGTGCATGTGACAACAACTTCACCATAATATACTAATCTTGCAAAAGCAAGCATATAAAGCTAACTTGGAAAACATGCTCAAGTCATACCTTTCTTTATCCCTTTGCAACTTTCTTAGCTACAAAGTTCAGAACATGCTAGTTTATATAAATCTTAGTTCTACACTTAACCCTGTACAAAATTATTCATCTCCTATAGTTAACTTGTAAAATTCACCAATGGATGCTTCCTCGTCGTCTGATTCTGATAGTTTAGCGCCAAGGAAAAGGCCATTTGATCGAGAAAGGCCAATACACGCAGTTCTAGGAGGAAAAGGTACTAACTATAAACTATCCTACAATACCAGACACAGTGTGAATGGCAAAAAATAAGTTGAAATTTTGTGTTGTTTTGCACTAATGTCCAATAATGCGTACTAAACATGCTATTTACGAAATATTATAATTTTCTTGCTTATTTTTGTTTGTCATAAATGCCTATGAATTGAACTTGCAGTTGCTGATGTGCTGTTATGGAGGGACTCAAGAATTTCTGCTGCAATTCTATTTGGAAGTGCAGCGATATGGTTTCTTTATAAGGTTGTAGAATGCAACTTTGTGACTCTATTCTGTCAAGTTTTCACCGCTACAGTGCTAGTTTTCTTCATTTGGCCAGCAGGTGCAGAATTTTTCAATTGGTAAGGACTGCACAAAGAACTCACAAATTACTACATTGGAAAATCCAGTAAACCCAACAAAAGACTTGTACCCAACTGAATGTCTTGTCCAAATTTATTAAATTTTCATTTTGTTTCAGTTTAGACAAAATAGCGTCTTGTTGGACACGTCGTGACTTCATTTTTTTTCAATATTTTACTTTACAAAACCAAATTTCGAAAGCATGACTTATCCGACTATACATGTTCTTTCCCTAAACACATGATGAAAATTGCAATCACTTCATTTCCATAAGTCAACTCAACATTTCTGTTAATTCAGTTTAGCTAAAGCCCAAATTGAAATAAATTTACTAACCTGAAAAGAAAAAGAAAAAGGTTTAGTGACCAAAGCAGAACAACGTTATAAGTAATTATTCTTCGAGTGTGAGTACGGGGTATATTTCTCATTTATCGTTAAAGTTTATGTTAACATCTATGAAGTACAAAAAAATAATCAGTATATAAGGGTTTGAGATACTCCTCTTAATATATTGACTTTTTAATATAAAACTGCAAGTCTTAATTGTAAAACAATGTTTTCTTTAGGGGTGGCGTTTCTCTGATATCCAAGATGCAGTGGCGCACTGCTCAACAGCCCAGTCTCGGAGAGTCAGTGCGCTGGCGTAAAGTTGAGACCTCCTCTGATCTTGAGCTTCATGCTCAGCTGAAAGAATTGATTCCAGAACAACACAAGCGTTTGAATAAACTCAAGTCAAAACATGGCAAGGTTGAGCTGGGGAACATTACTGTTGATATGGTTGTTGGTGGAATGAGTGGAATGACAGGATTATTGTGTGAAACTTCATTAATTGATCCAGAAGAGGGAATTCAATTCCGAGGTTTGTCCATTCCTGAGTGTCAAATGTTATTACCCGCAGCAAAGCCTGGTGGAGAACCATTGCCTGAGGGCCTCCTCTGGCTTCTTTTAACTGGAAAGGTACCATCAAACGAGCAAGTAGATTCTTTATCGAAGGAATTGAGACGTCGCGCTACCATCCCAGATCATGTATACCAAACGATTAATGCCTTACCTGTTAATGCTCATCCAATGACGCAATTTGCCACTGGTGTGATGGCCCTTCAAGTTCAAAGTGAATTCCAAAAGGCATATGAGAAGGGGATTCATAAATCCAAGTACTGGGAACTAACATATGAGGACTCCCTAAATTTGATTGCTCAAATCCCAGTTGTGGCTGCTTATGTCTATCGAAGGATGTACAAGAATGGACATGTTATACCAATGGATGATTCCCTAGATTATGCTGGAAATTTTGCACACATGCTAGGCTTTGATAGTCCTGAGATGCTAGAGCTTATGAGGCTTTATATCACCATACATAGTGATCATGAAGGCGGAAATGTCAGTGCTCATACGGGTCACATAGTCGCTAGTGCGCTTTCAGATCCTTATCTCTCATTTGCTGCTGCTTTAAATGGTTTAGCAGGTCCACTTCATGGTTTGGCTAGTCAGGAAGTCTTAGTTTGGATTAAATCTATGGTAGACGAGTGTGGGGAGAATGTTTCCAAAGAAAATTTGGAAGACTACGTCTGGAAAACATTGAACGGGGGCAAGGATGTTCCGGGATTTGGACATGAAGTTTTGCGCAAGACAGATCCAAGATACATGTGCCTGAGAGAGTTTGCACTTAAGCACTTGCCCGATGATCCATTATTTAAACTGGTTTCAGATCTCTACGAAGTAGTGCCTCCAATACTATTAGAACTTGGCAAGGTTAAAAACTCGTGGCCTGATATAGATGCCCACAGTGGAGTGTTACTCAACCACTATGGATTAACTGAAGCACAATACTACCCTGTTCTCTTTGGTGTATCGAGGGCTATTGGCATTTGCTCTCAGATTATATGGGACCGAGCACTTGGATTGCCACTTGAGAGGCCGAAGAGTGTTACAATCGAATGGCTTGAAAATCACTGCAAGAAACCAACAATTATTGCTTGAGAGGGGCCATCTTTTTGTGTCGCTTATGTCAAATTAGATCGGGAAATTTTCAAGTTCGACAAATAAAATGTATTTTAATACATAGTTATAAGTAAAATTTCTAAGCTTGGCCACAACTTTTCTCTACTGACTTTTTCTTACCTCTTCTCCTGCTATATCTGTATTTTTCTCATGTCCTAAATGTTGGCCTAATTAACTTCCATTCTTGCATGCGAAAATTAAGGACTTCTCTGCTTGGCAATATTTCCATTTTTTGTATGAGAAATATGAGAACGAAGTGGATGATCTTGCTAGTAAAATTAACAGATAGTACAAAAAGTTTGAGGTCAAGGTTCTAGGAAAAATTCTATGAAAGAGAATAAAATCAAATAAAACCTTGTCAAGATGAAATCAAACATCTGTATTCTATGCAAAAGTTTAAGCAAAATATGAATTCTTTTTCTCTGTTTCATTGGGAGGCAATGATGCATAGAACAAACAGTCTCCCTCAGTAAAGGGTTGATGGAGAAAACAAGATTCAATGAAACATGCACTTAAACCTGGTTTACACTGGATTAACCGTAAGTGCATTAAAAGATTAAGTTGTAATAGAAATACCGAGAGCAATAATGAATGAAAGAAAATTGGAAATATATGTTGGATTTTGTTTAAAGATTGAAAAATTTGGTTAAAGTATAAACTTCAAAAGTAACTTTGTGTGGACTTTGGTCAAATATTCGGATTTGATCCGATAGTCAAATTATAAAGATAAATAGATTAACTAGTTCTACTCGTCGAGTACATTGTTGTAGTATATTTGAAATTTTAAAATCAATTTCGGATAAATAAGAAATTACGATTTAAAGCTGGAAGAAAAATAAGCAAAATCAGCTAACACTGCCGCTTGAGCTGCAGGCTACCGCCCGGCTAGTGGCAAAGCTATCGCTCAAGCGATAGGCTAGCGGCAGGTGGGCAAAAAGTTTTTGTTGAAAATGCGTAACTGACGCTCGAGTAAGAGGCCAATGACAACAAGGGATACATCCCTTCATGAAGGTTGCTGAGTTCTGGAGCGTGTTTCTTCACTCACAATCTCTCATCTTTTTTAAATATGATCACTTGGACGTCCGTTATGCATCCAATATCATTTTGCATTGAGTCTTGCATCAAAATCCGTTATGAAAAAATTGTTCAAGTTCGCTTTGTGGTTTGAAATATTTCTACTACAAGTTGCATTCGTTGTATCTTGGGAGATAAGTGCCGTAATCCGTTAGCACCGTTATGAGGCAATTTTGTTTCAAGGAGAAAGTATTTTACCACTTGCCTCGAATTTTTCTTTCATCTTTCACCCTCCTTCGTTTCTTTTCGTTTTTCTATTTCATATTAAGTTTAATTACGTTTCTGCGAATTAAACTTTGCTATTCACTTTGTCAATTACAAACAATAATTTCACTACAAAATTCATCAACAATACACACATAAAACACAAATATTCATACTGATCCCATTAACGTGGGAGCTACGTCCACTTGTCAACGTACATTTTTTCACTTATGAAGAAGAAGTTTAAAACATGTTTTCTATCACGTCTCTTTCTTTATCATCTACAAAGAAATAGCTCCCTTAAATTCCTTTGTATACCATAAGAAATTAGGCAACCTAGAGTATATCCCTATAAACTAGGTTGATTTGTAGTCAAGAATCGAGATGATAAGTGAACAGCACAGTCTAACAAATGTATCACTTTAGAAATGAGATTTCATGAAGTTCATGGTTAAGTCACAAGCCACTGACTACTTTTCATTTGATTTGGAGATTTTGAGTCATTGAACATGTAAAAAAACTCATAATTTGATGTCGAAATTTTAATGTAATGTCTCAAGGATTTATTTACATTGTGAAGTGATGATTATTAGTCATTACATTGAAAACTGTCATCACGCCTTATGAATCGAGTAAACAGTTTTGCCTTTTCTCTTTAGGGGTCTCATCAACAACTTTAGTTACACATTTTTTTTCCCGTTTAAATTTAATGTTGTTATTTTTATTCAACTTTCAGTTTTTTGGTCACTCGTCTTATTTTGTTATAACTTAGTCAATGATTTTACGATTATATTTCTTTAACGTCACTAACATCACATTTGTCACTAATTCTCATTGCTCCGACGGACTAGGCGTTGATATTTTCAGATCTTAGGTCAAGAGTTCCTACTAAAAAAGAGAAATATTGATTAGGTGGATCATATTTTTGTATATGGGTGCTAGTTGAAGGAGTGGGGAGGACGGCCTAGTAGGCTCGGAACCATAGTTGAAAAACAATCAAGCTATAGTGTCAGATAAGTTGACAGAAAGATTGACATAATGCCACACGACATTCTATCATTGGATTGTTTAAAACACAGTCAATTTTTTCATCCAATCATCCGCTGTCACCTACAATTCTGTTACTGCATATGTCAAAATCCTTCTGACAAAGTGACATAATCCATTGAAAAACAATCATGCTATAGTGTCAGATAGGTTGAAAGAAAAATTGACATAATGTCACAAGACATTCTATCATTTGACTATTTAAAATACGGTCAATTTTTATCAAATCATCTACTATCACTTACAATTCTGTAATTGCATATGTCAAAATCCTTCTAGCAAAAGTGGCATAATTCATTGAAAAACACGTACTCTTAATAAAATAATTTTGCACGTGAACCCATAATTTTTTCCTACTTTTTAATTACATATTCTATATAAAAAAAAAATCATTTTTCACGAAATTTATTCTAAAAAAATTTACATCATGCTCTTAAACAAATAAACATAAATGTGGTGACCAATAGACTGAAATTCTATAAGTGCAAGTTACCTTTAAAATTAACAAAAGAAATTTGTAGCAAAGGAAAGGAAAATTTTTTTGATTGTGAAATATGAGTCTATAAATAAATTGAATGCAGACACAAATTATACTATCAATTAGAGTGTTGAAGGAAAGTATAGTTTCATGGTCCCACTCATTAGATCATATATACTTACACATATTGCTATTTGCTAGAGAAATCCTACTTATTGGAAAACTTGTAATCCTAAGCTGCTATCCCATGATTCTTTGTCGAGACTCACTTCAAAGATAATCTAATTCAGTTGTACACTTATCTCCTCGACTACGAATTAACTTAATATTCATGTTATTTGAAAGATTTATTACGATGCCGTTTTTGCGTAAGAGTAGCAAGGAAAAAATTGCATGTTCATTTTCTCCGAGGATTTACATCGAACGATGAATGTAACTTTTACGTCAAGGGCGAATCACTATAATTATTCTACGTCTACTTTTCTTGTTTTCTGATTATTATTATTGCTCTTGAAAGTAGCGATTAAAATTAAAATCAATAAATAGTTCTTGGACGATATTCTCAAATTGGGAAAACGCGGTTTTTATCTCCTTTTCTTCTTGAATTATGAATTATTGACTCAATAATAATTGAAACATTAGGTAAAGTTGAAAGATAGGACTAGAGTTGACTTCAAATACATAGACTTGTTATGGACTAAATTGTAATCTCTAATTTTCAAAGTAATAATAAACTAAATAAAAATAAAAATAAAAATAAATATACATAAACAGTGTTTCATTTAGCCACCCAAGTTGGATGCAAGAAGACAAAACAGACCCCACCTAACCAATTCATTCAAAATGATAATATGCTCCATCCACCAAAAATAAAGAGTGGGAGAATTTCTAGATGGAGTCCCTAATTTATTGAAATTGTAGGAAGAAGGCCCCAAACCTAATACTTTAGCAGCCTTAGTCCTAAATATTTAATTTTCGTAATATGTAGATCTCCTCTAGCTGACGATTTTATACTTGTGTTCGAAAATTCTTTTTTTTTTGGTTAAAATACAACTTTAACGTTATGCTTGTTTAAAAAAAAAAAAAAGTGAAAAGAAAAATAACATAAAAGATAGGCATTTTTCAATTTCTAATTTATTTTATTTTTTACTTTAAATTAGTATAAGGATAAACTCCTCTTCTAGTTAAAAAAAAAAGATTTTTAATCAAAGATAAAGGTGAATTTGTTTATTAAAAGAAAAAAATAAAATAAAAGATAAGAATTTTTGAGTTTTGAATTTAATTAATTTTTTAATTTAAATTAATATAAAGATAAACTCCTCTTCTAATAGAAAATTGAGTTTTAATCAAAGATACATGTAAAATTGTTTATTTAGGACTTTAATGCTACAAAAGTAAAGTTTGGAGACTGTAATTGCTAAAATAATAGGTTAAGTACCTACATACGACATTTTCAATACGTTATGGATCCCAACTATAATTTTTCCTAAAGAATAAGGTGCATTGCATAGGGGAATATATACCACACTATTATTCCTCCACCCTTTTTTTTTTCCCACCAATTAAGCACACTTTTCCATAGTGTTAATTAAAAATAAAAATATAAAATGTTGTATAAGAGAAAATAAAAACTAGAGTTTCATCCACTTTTCTTTCTTGGTTTTTATTATGAAAAAGAAAAAAATTCCGTGTGATCGATTAAACTCTCACGTCAAAATTTTCTTAACTTGCGAAATTTTTGCTTTTTGTTATTTGTCTACATAACGAATCTTATACCATATCGTTGAATTTGTCGAGCCATAAAATTACAATCACTCGTGACATGTCTTATCCCTTTTTAGGCATGCGTCCTCCTTTGTTCTAATTGTTCATTGTGTTTGCTTATAATGAATAATTAGTACATATATCGATCGTGTAAAAAATTGTATTTTAAAAATACTAAAATAATTTGTCCATGATTCTCACTTTTTTTTTTAATCAAGACAAGAATTCGATTATCACTTCACAAGTCAAGAACATACCTTAAATTCCACCCCACCCCACCCCACCCCACCCACTCTCACACAGATTCCTTCAGAAGCATTACTCTTCAAATTCACAAAATTCCATTCTTGAAATTTGTTAGTTTTCACGCACAATTCATTCTCCATAATTTCTTTATATCTCAACAACTCACATAAAACTTGATATTTCTCTCAAGACTTCACCACGATGGCTGCGGTGGTTGCAGACACCTCAGCAATGGCAGAAGACACTAAATATAGAAAGCTCAGAAGCCAAAGCTACCTCCCCTCCTCCTCCACCACCGCCGCCGCCAAGAAAAAGATCTTCACGGCAGAAACATTCAGAGGACTTGGCTGCACTGCCTCCTCAAAGGTCTCAGTTCCTGCAGTGATAAGAACTTCAGCTGATTGGAATTCTAACAAGGTGAAAAGGATAAAGGTGAAGAACAAGAAAATCAACAATAATACTACCAACAAATTACACGCTAATAGTTTTCCTGCTGTTATTGCTACGAATAACACAAAAAATAACAGTAGCTCAACATCAAATCCATCACAGCCGTTGGATTTATCATCAAATTGTGAGGGTGTACCTGATGTATTGTGTGGTCCTGGGATTGGGTCCAACGGGGTTGCTGCGTCTGCGAATTGTGTTGTTTCAAAACGGCCTGCAGTTTCTTCCAGAAGCAAAGCTGATGGGGTTGATGGAATTATTCATAGTCAGAGGGAGGTAATTTTACATTTACTCTATAATCATATCATTTCGAATATGATCAGATTCTTGATTTTTGAATTTTTAGCTTTTTTATTTTGTTTTGCGCGGATGAAGTTCAGAGAATGTTGTGTATTGCTGTCTTAATTTGCTGAACCAAGATTTTAGAATGAATTCGATTTATCAGTTTTCTAAATTTGATCCGCCATGGTTTTGTTGAATATAATTTAAATGAATATATTATGCCACTCTCTACCAAAGCTTTTATACGGGGTGGTTGAAGATAGTTTCAAAGCAGGAAGGGACTTCGATCAAGTCTGGCCGCCACCCTTCTACAAAATTGTGCACGTATCAAGCTGTAAATGAAAAATGAATTCGTTGTTCATATGAGATGGGCATGTTGAATAAATTTGTAAGGACGGTCCTTTTTAGACTTCCCTCAATTATTTCTTGGAGTTTCTGTTTGCTGAATATTTTTCTGTTTTCAAGTGATCTTTACAGTTTACATGCTTCATAAAGTTAAGATCGAACCCCACTTTGATACTCTTCAGTCAAACTATATGGTTAGTAATTTTATGCATACACTATCCTGGATTTATTTGTTCATTTTCAGCATTCTTCATATAATACGAGGAGAATGGTGACCTCTGAAGATAACCCTTTCCATGATCCTGGCATTGCCTTGGGAATGACACGCTCTAGGGCAGGCATTTCCGGATCTAGATATCATCGCCATCTCAGACATGGTTTCCATGATGAATTTGCAGAGGTTCGTTTAATCTTAGGTCCTCTAGGAGCTTTATCCTATTTATTGAATTTAAGGGCATTTTGATTTTAGATTTTCTTTTCATATTATTGAGTGAATTGAATTTCACGAAATCTTGCTGTGATCAAAGATTAAATTTATCCCTTCACCAATAATACAAGTTAGCCTCGCATCGCCACTTCGTAAATTGTATTCTAGATAAAGGATCAGAAAGTTATGATATTGAGATGGGAAGCTCTCAGAGGAGTCTTACATTTGACTAGTTATGTTGAAGCTCTTGAATTGCAGGTTTTATACCATTGTAGTGTGTTTTATTGTAGTGCAAATTTTGTGTAAAATATACCTACTTACAACAACAAAAAACTAAGCCCATTACGAAAAAATTTGGAGTCAGCTAGATTAATCATTTTCTGCCACTCCGTTGGGTTCATTGCAAAGTTCATATACTGCACTCAAGTTGGTGTAAAATGTAACCCCGACCCTCTCTCCTCCTCTTAACATTCTACAACTTTTGAAGTTCTTGTAGAGTTTTTTCTCGTCGGGTAGTGTACTGAAAAACCATTAGAACTCGTTAGCTTGAGGTCGAGTTTGGTGACTGCTCTGCAGATTTATCCTAAAACTAGGATGGATGGAAGTGTAGGTGATTCATATTTGCATGCTACTTCTACATTGAACTTTGTGGTCGACTAGGAAGATTTTGAAGCAAATATGACGAAATGTTTATCATCTTCAATTAGAGAGTCTTAGGTAAGAACCAAGATGGCATTTGGTAAGGTTGATTAACATTTTGATCGTGAAAGATTAAACGTAAGCAAAATTCTTCGCCCGTCTCACATCCATTAAACTAAAACTCTTTTTTTTTTTTTTTATTCAAATAATAAAATATTTTGCATGTAAATTAAAAACACATTTTCCAAAAAAATCACTATTCCAAAACCGATTCCTCCCCCCAACCCAAAAAAATAAATAAATATTTTAATGGATGTCAAACAGGGGCTTAGTAACATTTCAAGAGAATACAAACTCCTGTTAGTACCTTTTGGGCTAAAATCAGCAGGTTAGATTGGAGGGCGGTGAAAGATTTATTTCAAGAACCTCCTGATTTCGACCCACTGGAATTTAAAACTAAGGGGAGGTAAGGGCCCTTTTGATCTTAAGTGAAATTGTTGACAAACTCAATAAAGGTTCAATTCTTGTCGAAGAAAATAACTTCAAGGGGTATTAATACTAGCTAAAATTTTTAAATTGAAGTGGTTTTTTTGAGAACCTATGTACAATTTTAGGTGCTTTGTGTGACCACATTAAATATTTCCTTCCGAAGTTTCTTCAATGAAGAAAAATATCTCCTTTGCTGTTTCTTGGGAGTTAGAAACTAGAATGTCTAGTTGAATGAAATCTTAAATAATTGACAATTTGAAATAAGAAGTTTTGTTCTTCATTTATGGACTTGAGTTCAATACTTAACATCAATCTTCATTTGCCAATCATAACTCGAATTTTTGAAAATGTCAAGTAAGAAAACAATCTGCTCATAGGAGAAATGTCTATCTGTGGGTAATCTTCCTGCATATGTGGCTAATATTGAGCTATTCTACCATACACATCTTATTCATTCCCTTGAAAATTGAATTTACAATATAGATTCTTATGATCACCCCCGTGCAGGAATGATTAATCTAGCATTATGACCTTTACTACAATAATGGTGTGGATAGATATTACTTTATATTGGATTTGACTTGGCTCCTGTGGTTCCATTACATTTGGTTGTAGATTGTAATGCTCCAAAGTAGTCTGCTGATGGGAGGAAGATCTGAACAACTCGATAAATACAGGGATTGGAGACTTGATGTCGATAACATGTCATATGAGGTATATCAGTAACTCTATGAATGCCTTTTGGTTTATCTAGTTTTGCTTTCGCTTCTTTAGGACATTGATTATTCTAGAACATGTTTGGTCCCTGCAGTAATAGACACGACCTTACCAAATATGCTAGTTTTAAATGGCGTTATTTTGGTGAAACAAACAGGAATTACTGGAACTCGGTGATAGAATTGGGCACGTGAGCACTGGACTGAAGGGGGGTGAAATATCCTGCTGTTTGAGGAGGAATAAGGTTCCACTGTTGGATAATTTGTCATCAAAATTCCCTACAGAAACAGAAAGGAAATGCAGTATATGTCAGGTCCGTCTTACAAAATTCATCTCAAGAATTTTTCCTATTTCTCTGTTCTTTTTTCTCCTATTTTTTGATCGGACCACGCGCGCCCCCGTCATGATTCACGTCACCATTTTCATCGTATTATTTATAATTTTTTTTCTTGTCAGGAGGAATATGAGACTGATGATGAAACCGGGAATCTGAAATGTGGACACTTCTATCACATTCACTGCATAAAGCAGTGGCTTGTGCAGAAAAATATTTGCCCTATATGCAAAAAACCAGCTAAGCCTCAAACCTAAACCATATAATATTTGCATTTCATATATATTATTCTTCTTTATTTTTATTCTAATGAGGATTTCATCATCCTTTATAGAAAGGTAATTCTTTGATTTTGCATTTCAATATGTAACTTTGCTTAATCAAACCGTACCAGTTCTTGTTTGGCTGCTGAGTTGTGGATTGAAAGTAAGCTGATTATAGTTTCAATAATCAAAGATCTTGCTTTGTTATATCTATACAAATTTGCAATTTTTCTTTCTTTCTTTCTTCTTCTTCGGCTTGCAGAATATATATTTTCCTTTATGTTATCAAGGTTGGTCGAAGCATTTGTATGCTGCATTCTTTTGCCTTAGAATAGAGAAGATAAATTTTGTTAATTTTATTCCTCATGAAAATTACTGTGAAGTGAAGATATTTCATACTTATAACCTAAAATTTCAATGATTTTTTTTTTTTTTGGAGAATGTTCATTTTCACCTAATTTTTGTTGCAACAAATGGATTGGTTACAGATATAGTATTGGATTTTTATCTCCCAATCATATTAGAATAAAGAAAAAATTTGCACCATTAGTCCTCGACTAATGGACCTTGTTACAATTTGGTCCTCGACACATTTTTCTTGACAGTAAAGTCTCAACCTTTTAGTTTTGTAGTGTCATTTGATCTAATGAACAAAGATGAAGAAAAGCAAGTTGAATTCTTGAACATTTGTATATCAATATATCATTTCCGAGGAAAATTAGAATTTGACACAGACATTAGCAGGACAAAAAATGCGAAGAAAATAAATATCGAAAAAAAATTGTGTAATTTTGATGCGTATCTGAGAAGTCAAATCCCAGAAATATATGAAGAAAACTTGACTTTCTAACAAATTGAGCTTGGTTCTCATTAAATTTTGAGTCGATTACATTTCAAATGTATAAGAACTAGGATGAAAGTTACATGATAAGGGGTTAAATATAAAGTCAAATCCCATAAATAAATGAAGAAAACTTCTCTAAGAGTTTAACAACAACAAACAGAGCTTTGTTCTCATAAATTTTGAGTCATTTATGTTTCAAATGTGTAAATATAAGTGTAATATGATATGAGGTTAGAAGCATGGAACTGTATGCAGGTAGGGTACACTTGATCATGACGTAGGTACAAGTTCAAGCCTGATCATGATGAGATAGAAATTCAACCACGCACGGGTACACATGATGTGAAGCCTGCAATCAGATGAACAACAAAATTATAACAATAAGTTCAGTTCAATTGAAACAAAATGAAATTCAGTGGCCAATGTATAACCAACATGAAATATTTAAGATCAAAACATACCAAACGACCTCCTACTATATCGTAGTGAGCGTAGTGTGGACCTCTTGGTTCTCCAAAAACTTTGAATGAAGCCAAATGCTTGGGAATCATCTTGACCGTTTCTACTCCATTTTGTCCACCAAAAAAAAAAAAAAAAAAAAACAGAGCTCCGCAGCTGCTGAAACACCTATGTATATGTTGATGGANCCATTATGTACAAATGGATTAACCCAATAAATAAAACAGTGCAACAAAAATGAACCACGTATGGTTGAAATGGCACTTTACCATATACAGCTTCAGGAGGACAAATGAGGTCTTGATCTCCAGCAAGTGCCAAAACAGGAATGTTGCTTTTCTTCAGATGTTCCTTGTAAAAGAAAGTCCCATTCCTGTTACATAGTCCACCCTTTTGGAGTGCTGTTGAAAGCTGCAAGAGAAGTTTTACTGGTATTGTACCTGTGTATATATATATATATATAAATACTTTGAATCAAAATATATTCTTAGCTTAAAAAGTTGACAAAAGCAAGAATCAATTTGCGATATAAAGTACACTAAATATAATTCATTCTATAAAGAGGCTGACTGTTTGTTCAAAAGCACAGATCCAAATTCTACCTGTAATATTTAGAGGTAGGTATATCACGGGTTGGTGTAATTACACTTTGAATTAGGCCTGTAAGACTTCAATGGGTTATCTATGCCTTTCTTCTTGAAAAAGAAACTATAATTTCCATTTACTAATGAATATATATATCTTAACGAGGATGGTGTGCAGAACAGATGATGTTCTAAGTTAGAAAAAAATCTTCTTGCATTCATTTTGAACTTACCAAGTTATATCAGTAAAAGAACACAGCTTGTATTAGCACACCTTGATGTGTTACCATGTATTGGTGAATAAATCCCATACTTACAGAAGTTGTTCAACATAAGCTTCTCAAGTAATTCGGGATGCATCATATTCTGGGCAGAAACTTGAGACTTCAACCACGAGAAAAAATAAGGAGGGCGAGACGCAACAGGGTGTAAAGCTGCCGATAATGCTCCCAATGGAATAACAGGAACATTCAGTGCTTGTGCGGGATCTACCTGTTTTTCCCAGAATAAATTATGATAATCTCATCATTATTTATTAACAGGTAAATAGAGTTGCACGAGACAATAAAAATATCTTATTTCACTTACAAGGGGTAATAAAAACTTTAATGATGATCTCGAAGTAGTGTAGTCAAGTGACGCTCCCAATGTGACCACTGATGCCAACCCAGAGTTCTTTCCTTTGTGGCCTAAATTAAGAGAGTCAATATTAACACAGTACAGATACATAAACAAATGTGGACATAGTTTCAGGGCTTGAAAGTTGAAAGCCTAACAATGGCTGAATTTTCCGTCCATATCTTCAGTTTATTCAGTAATACAATTTTCATACATGTGATGCAAAACTTACAGACAGAGAACAGACAAAGGAAGTCGATGTTCATAATTGTTGAAATCAGATAAGAACATGTGAATGATTAAGAGCCAATAGGTGAGAAATGCATAATATATTAGGGATAATCTATGCAAGTACACTTCACAAAAATATCTGAACTACAACTATTTCTTTGATTTTCCTTTCTAATGATTAATTTAGACTTAGTAAAGCAAAAATCGTTTGTAGGATATTTGAAACTCAGAAACATCGAAGATGAAACTTAAGAGACAGTCTTTCAATACCTCCTTTTTACGAGTGAATCAAAAAACAAAAAGAAGCTCCAACAAAACAAAATTGCTATCAATAAGTGGGTGAACTATATGTTAGCAACTTCTTGTTCAAGTGTCGATATTAAAATTTTGTTTTTCTTTTGAAAGTAAGATTATAAAAATTTAGGTTAAAGAACAGATGGGATGGATATGCAATAAGTACTTGTTGGCTTTCTGCATTTATACGGGACTATGCTCTGTTCAACTTAGAACACATATTAGGCAATGTTAGGTACTATGGTAATATTGTGCTAGAACTAATATCCAAGAGCTGAAGAGTACAAAACAGCTGCATCAGCAAAGATGCACAGATATAACATCAGAGTGCTACTTGGATTATGAAAAGCAACATGCCTTGAGACATATTTGCTAATATGTTGATGGTTTTACCGTATATGTTCAACAATGATTACTGATATGAAGTTCAACAAAGAACCTTGAACTTGTGACTTTTAAAGCCGAAGTCAACTCCAACTCCTCGGTTGACAATGTACAAATACTTGATGTAAATTTCAAACAGTAATAGAATATTAAGCAACACAATTTCTACATTTATCAGCTCGGATGTGAATGAAACTTGAGCAAGAGCTTCTCTAGATGTGATTCCAAGACCAAAAGATTTGCCTGTGAATTCAAGCTCTTAATATGTCTTTAAATTATGTTTGAAAAATGAAGTTTCTTTTGCATCTTCCACTAATATTTTTGCTGCAGTATTCGAAAAAGTCTGGTCCTGCTTTACAATCAAAATAAATGGTGGGCGAAGATAAATAGAAACATTTGTTGCTAATATCAACATTTAATTATTAGTTTATCCAAGTTTTCATTTGTTTTCCTCTTCGGTGCTCAAGTCTACCTTGAATTGATATCTTCAGGCATACACCTAAATGAAGGCAATGTTCATCACTTAAGGTGTATGCCTCATTGGACAAGCGGATTTCCCCCTGCTTCAAGGGGCCTCAAATTCATTTTAGAATATCGCAAGACACTGAGAAAGAACATCAGTGAGAGCCACGTGTAAGAAAAGTAAAGGGTGCAGAAAAATCAAGATAAAAACATACCATTTTGTGAGAGGATTGCATATAGCAGGATTCCTCCCATGGAGTGGCCGATAGCAAGCAACTTACCATCATCTGGTCGGCATTGGGTCCTTATGTATTCCATCTACATTGAGAGGCTAAGTATGTATCATGATTTTATACGTGAATATATTGACGGGTGTAATTTACAGTTATTGACTGCTGATAAGTTGAAAATCGTCTATTGTCAAAAGTTTGGGTTTTTCTCAATGTAAAAAAATTGAGTGTACAGATGTCACCTCACCGCCGCAGGCACATCCTCTTCTAGATAGTGATCAAAGTCCCAGCTATACTTCAAAACAAGATCAATCTGTTTCTGAAAATATTCTATGCTCGTTGAAAAGCGCTCTTGCAACCCGACAAAATCTGATACAATGAAGGCTGCATCATTTGTCTCATGATCTGTGGTCGAATCACGTGGATCAGAAGCAGTGATATGAGGCTGATTGGCTTCTCTTAGATTGTATTCTGCGCTCAAGCCAGCACCTCGAAGTTCGAGAATCCATGTATCAAATCCTTGGTTGCACATGTATCTTGCAAAAGAAGACTACAAAAGATATTACGAGATAATTAAATGGGCGACATCCATCAAGACTCAAACATGAATGCAGCTGCTATGGTAAATAAAGTAACCTTCCTTCACTACAGGCTCGATTGGTAGAAAACCAGTGAATCTAACTATAGAACAGAATAATGGGTGGCAACTTGAGCAATGTCAATATAAGAAAGCAGAACACGCCTTTAAAAAAAAAAGGCAGAAAGAGATCAGTGAACCATGTTTTGCTGCTAGTTCATAATGGTCATGGTTCAGAAATGCGAGTGGGAATAAGTTACAGCCACAGAACCACGCACTGAACTGCAAGAGACTGAAACTAATACGTAAATTATTAGGCTATCACGACTTTTACTAATCGTGAATGTGACACAAACATGAAATATAAACCCCCTCCATTTACATTTTGATACATAGCTCATTTGATGCTGGTAAACATTGAATATTTCACGAGAAAATAGTATTGCCAGAAAATATTAATAATCGCAGCCAAGAATGCTTCCTGAATACCAACAAATTGAAAAAAACTGCAAAAAGAATGCATAAATAAAGAGTTCCTAAATTCATATTCATGACATCGAGCTCATTCTTGAAGCAAGAATTCCTTTTTCTGGATTTGATGCTTTTCAAAACAACTTCAAAACTTGTGTATCCTTATGCAGTAAATAGAAGGCTAAAACCAACAGAGGATAGAAAAGCCTAATCAATAAATTGAACCTCTCCATGAAGCAAACTTCTAAATAAATAGAACCAGAATTTTGACTATCCATAACTACAAAATAAAAAATAAAATAAAATAAAAAATACGCACAATCTTGAAAGCATTGGCAGTTTTTTAAGAAAAAATGGGAAAATGTCTCCCATCTCCACAATCTCCGGCCGCGCCCTCTGTCCTAAAACCCAAAAAACTTAACCATAGAAACTTACATCAGGAGCTAGATCATATCCAATTGCGTTTGTACCAAGGCCAGACAGAAGTAACAACGGATGATTCCTCCTAGTCCCCTGTATAATCATACATTTTACTCAAAATTGGAATAATACAAATTTGAATCATGTACTATGTGTGTGTAATTGTGGTCGGCCTAAATGTTATTTGGCACCGATCCCAGTTCACTCGCTGAGTTTATGCGCATCAATAAGTGGGTAAAAAGTATATATACACAGACATATGTTCGACCTGAGTTGAGGGCGTGTAGCGCCAGAGAGCAAGACGCCAATTGGAACTAGGAACATGCACGAAGTGAAGCTCATCGGCTGTACAAATGGCGGGCATCTCAGCGGCGCTCTTTCCGGTCACTGTTTTCATACGGATTCTGGGACGTGGCGAATTGAGGTCTCGGACTACGGGTGCGATTTGGATCGCAACCCTGTTCTGGAAATCCGACAGAGGTAAAACAAAAACCATTTTTTATATCAATTACTCCAATTTTTCCTTTATCAATACAGCAATGGAAAAGTATGTTGCAGAAATTTGTGGGGATTTTTTTTTTCCTTTATATTCCAAACTAGGCTATGTTACTTTGCAGAAATTTGTGGGGATGGATTTCATTTTTATTTATGATGGGATGTTCAACTTCCCCGCCATGTGTGATTATGATTGCTTGAAAGAGGTGAAATTATCTTTACGTGGAAGTCTGGAATGGCATGGCCACACGCTAATCAAAACAATAATTGCAGGCAGCTCTTTGTTTTTGAAATGTTAGGATTTTAAAAAGTTAAAAATTATTTTTAAGATTAAAATGTCTCATTAGAAGAACTTTTAAATAAACACGACATTAAATAATCTCTTCAGAAAACTCTTCTACAAAAAGCANGTAATTAGTTCTATGTATGAATACTTGGGAGAATGAGTGAAAAATCGATATCATTGAATTAGTATTTAGTTTCAGTTTCGATTCTATTATTACATTAGGGACTCGTGGTTTCATTTATATGATTCATATTGATTCTCTACGGATCTCGATTGTGTTCGTCCTACATTAAGAAGTGACAATAGACCTCGGCCACTTGCCAACATGATATACAGGAGGAATTAAGTCCATGTTTGGCTCTCATTGCTTAAAATTTATATTCAACTACACATTTTATTAACTTTTATCAAAATCTACTAAAAATTTTATTTCAATCCAAACCAAACCGGGGCTAAATTTTCTGCTAAAACCCTTACTTTCGTGGAATTATATTTCAATCGTGGTTCACTTGTAAAAGCTTGGCATGCGAGCGACCCAGGCCTTATATTAAGCAAATTTGGCTCAAAATACCTTTCCCAAAATAAATAATTAATAATAATAAAAAAAAACCTGCAACGGTGAGCTTCTCGGAATCTTGGAAATTTTAGTTATAAATTTTGACTAAAGTTAATAAGTAATTTTTTATCAATTAAAAAATAATTAAGTTCCTTATTTCAAGAACAAATTATTTATAAAATAACAACTTGTCTCACTTAAAATTAACAAAAACAGCAAATGACGCAACAAGGAGACTGCATTTATTTCTACAAAGTTGGTCAAACTTCGCCCTCCAGCCTAACCTACCCCTACCCCTCACAATATGGGCTCACGATTTCTAGTGCGAGAGAGTGTCAATCCCGCTGTACATATAGTAAAACCCTTTAATTAAACCACGGTTTTAGCACACAAAATTAAGGACAATGCTAATGGTATATCATGATCTACATTAGAGTTTATACCCCCCTCACATAGAGGGTGGGGTCCACTTGAATAAAAAATATTAGTCAAGTGGGTCTCACTCCCATGTGAGGGAGGTGGAACCCCGATGCACACCACCTGATATACAAGTGAAAATACCCCAAAATTAATAACTTTCTAACAAGTGAATAAATATTGATCTAAAATCTCAATATCTTTATGCTTAAGCAGAAATATTTTAAATATAAATACTACAATGTTAATAAATTTATCTCAATACAAGTTTAAAGCAATACAATAACACAAAGTTCAACCACAAAATTTTAACTTCCGAAATTCTTTCTTTCAAAAATATCATTATAAAGCACTATTCCATTAAAGAGTCTATAGAAGTCGACTAATAAGTAAATTTGTTAAAGTTTAAAATGAATTCATGAATCATATATATTAGGTAAACCAAGTAATTTTTTCTTGATTATAAGTAGTTTTTAACTATTAAAACATAAATCAAACCGTTTCTAAATATTTGGTTCGATTTTGAATCGAAACCTTGACAGGTCTACATGGACCCAGACCAACAATTTAGAAATCGCGATTTTGATTCGATTTAGCGAGTTTGCGATTTTTTGTTCAACCCTACTCTCATTTATGAGATAAGCCAGCATTAATTATTCAACTCACTAATATCTATGGACAATAATCTAGTCCCCAGACGAGAAAAAAATTTAAAGTTTAGTTGTGCACTTGAATTTGAACTAAGTTTGTATTTTTCTTTTCGTTTTGTTATTAATAAAATACGCCACCAAAAATTTACCACCAATTATTCATGTACAACTTTTTAGTAGAAGGAATGGTGTTATATATGCCTCGTATAGATATGATCTCATATCCATTATGGATATGAGTTATCTTGCCCACCACTAATTTGAACTTATAATTTTTGATAATTCAACATAGACTTGTCAAAAATTGTTGGCTTGAACACTGACATGGCATTGTCATGTCATCGGTGAGCATGTTTTATTCTTCCCAACATGAGTAGGAGATCATTTTTAAGTCGAAAAAGAAAAAAATTGAAATGAACTAGTCCTTTATTTCATGATACCAAATCACCAATACATAAGTAGATTAAAAGACACTGTTTATAATAACAAAATCTGGACAAAATAAGAATGAAAACAGTAACCAATTTCTCTTATTGCTATTTCATTTATAGGAATCTTTAAGCACCTTAGATCACCTCGAAAATTTCTGAGTAGAATCAGTTTCCGTCACGAGGTTCTGATTTGATTTGCAGTATTGTCCATAGGCACTTGAGTCGAAACCTGTGATAACATTACTGCAGCTGCCTGAGTCGTAGTATGGTATTGAGAAGGCACCGGAGGATGTTGAGCATAGTATACATGCTCGTTTGCCAGATGAGAATATTCAGGCGCATAATTAGCAGTGGCGGGAGCAGAAGTAACAGTGGACTGTGATTGATTAGGAATTTGAGAAACGCCAATGTACTGTTGATGAAATTGATGGGACGGAACTTGAACTAACATTGGACCGCCTGTGGCCGTGGTTCTATAAATATTTGAACCCATCTCGGGTTTTGACATGGTAGTTGCCGCTGTCGTTGGATAGGCAGATGGGATGGTTTCACTGTAAGTTGCACCAGAAGGAGCCATATGGTTGAGAGGAGGTGTTAATGGTCTACTCGAGGCAACAATAGTAGAATCAGCAGTATTAGATGGTACAACTCCACTCAAATTGTAAGGCTGAGATTGATTAACGGGCAATAAGTACACCGGATACTGTGGATCGGTTTGAAGGGGTTGCTGTGTTTGAGGCAAATACATTGGATAGTATGACGACAAAGGCAGTGGATTTGCGGCGGGATGGGGGATATAATGTGTGCCAGGGTGTATAAACTGTTGATTCTGATGTAGAGTTGGGATTGACAAGGAATCGGAAAATTGCTGCATGGGATACTGAGGGGGCGGATCTTGATTGGTGGTGTTGTGATCAGTCACGGGGGTGGGAACTCGGTTTTCCATGCTAGCAAGTTGAGTTGCATCTTGGTATATTGTATGATGCTTAGAGAGGGATGGAGCCGATGCAATACTACTATCACTGCACAAATCAGTTAATTAAGTTACAAAGTCGAAATATAAACTAGAAGCAGCAAAAAAGTGAAGTACATGTATCTCGAATCCAATTTTCCTGGCCTCTAGTGGGGACAAACGAGCACTGAAAATGAAAGTCCAGGGATCTAAGGGCCAGAGAAAAATGATTGGGGACCCGTGTACTTCATATGTCAAAGTTTGAGGACTCTGGATGCAAATGTCCTTTTGAAATAGCAAAAACAACTTCCATCTAAAATCTCCAAGCATGAACTTTCCTTTAGATCATGAAAAAAGTAAACATTGTTTGAAGATTACAAGCTTCAAACATCATTAAAATAGCTAAAAACTAAACAATTTGATCTCCAAACATAAGCTACATCACGACTTTTGTAAATTCTCGCTGATGTGAAGAATTCCATTATCTCAGGCAACACTAATTCAGATTGAAGTTTTTACAAGTTCAAGAAATATAAGAGTTGTGAGATTATATGATGAGGAATTTATCCAAAAAGGCTCGGCTTGAACAAAGGTTTCACTTATACAGGCTTCTTTAACTAACCTTATATTCGTAAAATCCTAGCATACTCTCATCTTCTTCATCGTGTCCTCTTCTTCCTCATCTTGTCCCTTTATCCCAACCAATTTAGGCTTCCTATTTCCCCCTCCCCCTTCATCCACTGAGTCACCTCTTCCCTCCCTACTTAATTTCCTTCCCTCTGTGTTGCTTGGGCAAGATTTGAGAAAAAAGGGGTAAATTTTGTATCAATGTCAACCAGGCTGGATCAAATTGATTAGCTCCGGATCGATTTGATTAGTTTAAAAATATATATTTTAGAGTAATAACATTTAAGATTACTTGTAAAATGCATGGCTTAAAATTATTCCCTCCCTATAGTTAAGAATTGATATGTCATTTCTTAGCAGTAGTTATCAGATAAATAATCGATTGGGCAAAAGAAAACTGTAAAATTTGAAGGAAAGACTTGATCTTTGATTAAGTACCTTGCAACAGAGTCCGGCGATGGCAGGCTGTACCCTCCGGCATGCTTTGAATCCGGCGATGGTAAATTGTATACATCAACAAGCTTTGGTTGCACCGGTTGCAGTGGCAATGGTGGCTTCCGAAGCCCAGTTGGGGCCCCGTGATCTGATTTTTCATTGTCCGATATGACCCGACTAAGATGTTGAGCGGTGACAGCGGTCATGTTCTCCCCAGCAACCGATGACACAGTGGCGGCGTCACCAATAACTGAATAAGTTGGTGGTGGTGCATTTGGAGCAATACTCACATGCGATAATTGTTCATCCAATACAGCCATCTGATCATGAAATCTTGCATTATCATTTTCAATTCTAACTTTAATTGGAGGCAGAATTGACATAGATGGGGATGAAGAACTCGACCCGAATGATGAACTTGTTTCAACCATAGGAGAATCGGGCAAATTTGAATGTACCTGTTTGTTAAAGCCCAAAATCTCGTTTTGGGGTTCTAGATTTGCAGAAGAATCACTCTTCTGAATCCCATCAAGTTCAACCAAATTATCAATGGCGGCAGAATCAGATAGCCCTCTAGGATGCAACCCAGTACCATTCAATGCATCGACAAACCAAGTTTCTGATTTAGCATCGTCGAGTAAAGAGCCCATAGAAGCGGCGGTTTCTGGCATGGAAGGGAATAGAAAGAGACGGAGACGGGAGGGTTTCAACGGCAATGCGGCGGTGGTGCGGTCATATTCTTCAATCATATTCTCCAAGTCTTCGTCAGTGGAGACTGAAATAAGAGAATCCAGTTCTTCATTTGGGAGCTGATACTTGAGGGTGAAGTGGCGACCATTAAGGAGGGAATGAGAGAGGCGGGAGAGGAAGTCCTCCAGTGAGGAGCGGCGGTCCACCATCACAATGCGCGTGTCTCCGCCAATGTAGCAGAGGGACTTGTCATGGGGACGAGGGATGATGTGGCCGCCGTAGCTGCACATGAGGCGGAGCTGGGCGCCGGGGACAGGTGGTAGAGGCTCATCCCAAGTGTCGTGACGGAAGCGTGGGGAAGAATTGGCAGAATCTGGCTGGTTGGTGGCGGTGGCGGTGGCGAGTGGTGCAATAGTGGTGGGATGCTGTGGCAAAGGTGGCGGTGGATCCATTGGAACTTGGATTGGTAGAGTCCAGTAAAGTGCAAATGCCAAATGGGATTGAAATGATACGAGGAGGTTGATGATAATTTAGTCCTTTTATATTTGAATATAGAGCAGCTGACTAACGTTAGATTACAGCTAGCATGCCCATAAGGATATGTACAGTAAATTTTGAATTTCCATAATAAAGTAAACTTAGCCAAGGTTTATGAATTATTTATCTATACGTAAGTTACTTTTTATTCTAATAATTTTGAGTGACATTTTTGAATATGCTTTTAGAAAAGTGTAGTTAAACTCGACTTGACCTTTGATGCGGTCAAAATTTTGGTGAATATATTAGTAGATCAATTTATCCTAATAGACTAAGCCGTTTAGGAATTATTCTACCGTACATCAGGATTCACACCTTGGTGTACATAATGCACAAGTGACATTTCATTATCGATTGATATAAATTCTCATATACATGTAGCAAAATCCATCGATTAGTTTGATTTCATTTTGATAACATTATTAAAATTAGTTTTAGACTTTGGAAATGATTTCATACGTTTAAAAGTCTACTTATCTAGGTTTGTAAGTCTTTTCGTTGAACCATCAATGTCACTTAAAGGAGTGATATGTGCTACTCGTAGGGGCGGAGCCATGGAGTCCAAGCTCCCAAGTTCTCCGTTTTTTTTTTTTTTTGGATTTTTTCAATAAATGAAAATAAAATAAATAATTTAAAATGTAGGCAATTATTTCTTATAATATGTAGCTTGGTGGTAAAAGTTTCTGGTTTCTTTCTAATTGGCAAGGTTCAAGTCCTCCCCTCCATAATCTTATTTTTCCTTTTTCATTTGGAATATTTGTGCAATTAGTTTGTAACCTCTTAGCGTGTTTGGAAAATCCGTCCCAACCTGTAAAATTGAATTTTTCAGTCTCTTGCCATTTGCATTTTATTCCTTGTGCAATTATGTTTTTTAACAAAGACGTTGAACAAAATATGTAGTTTTATTGTTTCTTTAAATGTCGATATCTTGACCGATTACAAGTATGCCATCGATTATCAATTGCCTAAACCAAAATTCTTGACTCCTCTACTGACTACATTGTTAACCTTAGTTCGTAGAACCATGAGAAAATATGCTTGCGGGGATAGATACCCTTTTTCTAATGCGATCCAAGATTTTGAAGGAGAAACTTTGCCATAGTGAAAACTTCGAAACTACGGATTTAAGCTTGGCAAAACATGCTTATAATAATTTTATCACTAAATTCCTAATATTGATTTAATATAATAATTCTGTCGAAATGTTTTCTACTATTGTTTTTAACCCAAAGATGAGAATAAATAAATATATCTCGTACATTTTATTATTATTTTTTATTTTTGAATTTATTATAGACCTATATATTTTAGTAACTTCCGTATAATTATTGCAAAGTGATTCAAGTTGCACGTTCAATGAGACACGATCCACATGAACGTGATTATTATTTTTATGTCCTTGTGATAGCGGGAAGTCAAAGCAATCCTCAATTCAATAAACTTTTACTTTGAGCTTTCCTTAAGATTTGCGAAGTTTGTACTTTGTATTAACAATAATGCTCCTCGAATAGGGCAAATGACGGGGGGAGTTGACAGGGTGGGATGGCAGGGCGGGATTGGTGCTCCTTTTTTTTTTAAAAAAATTGTCCAATCGTGTATTGTCACTGTCCTCTATGTCATTGATTCTGTCGTTGAGCATGTCACCATAGCAAATTTGTTGTATTAATAAGGTAGAAACTCAAGAGAGTACGTTTTGGCATTTTGCATACTACTACTTTAAAAAGGAGTTAAAATAGTGGACACGAGGCATTAGCATGGGTAATCACACATTTTCCCTTTTAATTTGGATCGTTCTGTCATGGCATTGTGTTGATTGTACTTTTGTGTCAAGTACGTCGAGAAAAAATGTATGACTCAAAATAAGTAATATTAGAGGTTGTTTTTCAAAAAGATTTGGACAAGTTTGAGTCGATATTGTTATGCCCACAAATTCATTGACTTCCCATTATAGGGTAGTACTAGACGATTGACAAACTTTATCACATTGAATGGTTCCAATTGTTAGAATTTTGACTTGATATTTTACTACTTAAAATAGGATTTTATTTGTTTGTTTCAAATATTATATGACTTTTAGAGTGTATTGATTGGTATGAAATATATCTCTTAGAAAAAAAAATGTTTTTCTTGTTTGAAGGAAAATAAAAACCTACTCCTCCAAATGAAAATGTTTTACTTAAACAGAAGAAAAACTAGGCATATTTTCGAAAGTTGAAAAATATTTTTAATGGAAAAAATAACAATCAAACGTTCCAAAGTAAGAATTTGGAAGAAAACTGATATTTTTCATGAAAAATAGATGCAATTAAATACACCCTTATATAAATATTATTCTTTTGTGCCCCTATGAATAGAATATTCCTCTTAAGGAACTTATAGTCTATATTGAGGTTGATCCTTTATAGTTGTATTTGGTATTTGGGGTGTGCGAAAAAATGATTGTACAATTTTTTTCATATAGTACAATATCTCAGTTTTCAACTTTTATTTTATAATTTTTGCCTTTTTAATTTTTCTTTGAACAAGGATCACTAGGACAAATAGATGAATTAGTCTCAATTCCTAACAAGTCGTATGAAAGCATCAGGTTGTTCGAAGTGTTGAAGTACAAAAAACTTGTATTATGTGCAACATTAACTCAGGACTGCCCCCTTCTCTCCATCCTGGTTCCGATTGTCCCTTGCCTAAGAATGGTGTAGATTATTGTCAAGCATCAAACACGTTGTCAAATGCAAAGTGAACGTTGTAGAAACATAAAATGAGAAACGAGCAAAAATGAGATACAAATTAAACGTGGTTCAACAAACTGTCACACCCACAAAGGAATGAGAATTAATTGAGTCAATAAACTTCACGATACAACTACTTTCTGAACTCTCTCAACTTCCGCCTACTCAAAATTCGAACTAAAGCACTCGACTTCTCCCTACTTAAAATTAAAACTTGGTTATTTACGTTAGTAAACTATTCCTGGAAAGAAATGGATTTGCACATTATTTATGAATATTATCTCATAAAGAAAATGGATTTCACCAAAAATTAAAAGGCATTTAATTGTTAATGAGTTGTTATAGCCACAAATCTAGGTGATTAACAGACGCTCCGTTTCTCTTGTTGAACCATTCCCTTCCATTAATAATTATTTAAAGTTCCTAATAATAATTTTTACCAGGCTATTGCATGTGTTTCTCAAGGAAACGTTTGTAGGATTCCCTCTGTTCTCTTTCTCCTGAGTCCTTCTGGTGATTCTTTCCTGGTAATTCTCTTTCACGAACACATAGAAAGGAAATTACTCGGCGTGAGAATTTTTTATAAAATGGTTGCATGATGTGGACGTGTTTCATATGAAAAATGTTTTGTCATCCCTATCCTATGACATTGAAGGCATTTGATTTGATATGGTGCCATCGGTGGAGGTGGGAGGGGGGTGGCGACCGCTTCCAAGGCTGGCCCCGAGATTGGGGAAAGAATTAAACTCCTTTTACATATGAAATATACAGAAAGTGTTACAGATGATGAGGTGGCAATACTGCAGTGGTTGATTTAACTATATTTTTTGTCCAAAATTCAATAAAATCTTACCAGCAACAATCTGTCAAAACATTTTTGTACATGTAGCATGATTGTTGTGGAAAAGCCTTATGCCAAATTTTATAATAGACTCTTATCTGTTTAAGCATGGGGATGATCTTCATGGATATGGACATAACAAGGGCATGATTTGCATCGATTTTGTGTCATTTTTTTACACGAGTTTCTCTTTTTGTAGATTATATTATCAAAATGCCAGAGGTTCAGTTTTTAGGACACACCATAAAATCCCATGGGTCGAAACTCCTTCGTGTCCACATGCACGACTGGTTGATCCTCCTCGTCCTCGCAACAATAGATGCCGGTTTAAATGCAATTGAACCGTTTCATCGTTATGTCAGCTCCGATATGATGACTTATCTAAAGTATCCCTTGAAAATACCAGACACTGTGCCTATGTGGGCTGTTCCGGTATGTTGTGTCTTCTAACTAGCAGAATTCTTACATGGTAAGAAAATCTGTTTGTCTATTTTTGGAATAATATTATCTAGCACCAGTGATGCTAAAGTATCAATCTATGTGACATTATATGATATATTCAATTAAAGATGAAAAATTATACATTTCATTCAATGACACTTAGTGTCATCTAAACTGATGTTGTAATACTGATGGTGCTAAATAACATTACTCTTACTCTTATCATTCGATAGGCAAAAATGCATCTTGTTAGACAAGTCGGGCTTTTTCTTTTCTTTTCATTTTTCTTGTTTCTTTATAAAAATACATTCCAAAAACAAGACTTGTCCAACAACATATGTTTTTGCCTAGTTGCATATTAAAGATATCGATTCTGTTAACTGAGACAGTATTTCAAGCAAGACAGAATGCCTAAACTGAAACAAAAACGAAGTTCATTGAGTAACTAAAGTGAAGCCACGATATAAGTTGAGTGACTAATATGTCCTTTTCAGATATTTGCTGTACTTTTGCCCTGTGTCATATTTCTCTTATATTATTTCTACAAAAGGGATGTTTATGATTTGCACTATGAGGTTTTGGGTACGAGTTTCTTCGTCGTTTTTGCATAAATCCTGCTGAGGTATATCTCATGGAATGGCTAATTCATTCGATATGGACATTTATAGGTCTTCTATATTCTGTTCTGGTAACTGCAGTCATCACGGATTCAATAAAAGATGCGGTTGGACGACCACGTCCCAATTTCTTCTACCGGTGCTTCCCTGATGGTGTAGGGGTGTGTAGCCTCAACAAGCTTCACGGGAAATCTTGTCGTCATTGTCGATTTTTAACAGTTTGATGTTCTTACAACATGGTTTAACTTATTTAAGAATGTTTCATTGTGTATGTTCAGGTATATGATCCTCTGAATGGGGATGTTATGTGCACAGGAGACATGAAACTTGTGAAAGAAGGATATAAAAGCTTCCCAAGTGGGCATTCCTCTTGTAAGTAGCTTGAACATTTGAATTATAGATTATCACCTTATCTTTCCATGTATTAATAGTTAATTGGATATAAACGATGTGTGGTCGTACTAAAATAGAAGATAAGAAATGAGAATATGCACTAACATGTGTTTGCTTGGCTAATCTTTCAAGGATTGTGCTTACGAACACTGAATCCCACTGAATGTGTGGTTAAAAAGTAGGTAGAAGTTTTTGGTTGTTTGAAATGTGTAAATAGAAATTGAGTTTGAGTAGATTATAAGCACTCGTAAACTTTGCCAAATACTATTTAATACCTATAAATTGTTATATAATAAAGCTTACTCGCTAACTCTAAGCCCATGTTTGGGAGCCAGAATGGCCCAATTTTAATACAAAATGTGATCGCTTGTATTTGTTAGTGGGGCCCTCTTGTGCATTAAGTACTGACTGCAATGGAACCAATTTACCAGATTGCGATTATTTACATAAGAATGAATTTTATGCGTAGATGCAAACTGGTAATTTTACGTCATTTAGTCAAAAAGTTTGTAAACGCATGGTTACGCTTTCGAAGCTAGCTAGCTTAAGTTAAGCCGTTGCGCGCAAGGGCGCTAAGAGCACCCTCCTTGACACTAACACTGTGTAATGTCTATAATTTGGCTAAAAAATGGATACAAAATGGGCATCAAACAAACGCTAATAATAAACAAAACAAAATCATCAACATGAAGGACAAACATACAAATTTATAGTGGATTATTACGAGAGTTACGTCCACTTGTAACTTATGATTTTTCACTCATAAGAAATGAGATAACAAATTATTTTTTCACACGCTTCTCTATTTTTTTGGTACAAATAGTCTCCTTCACCTAAAATTTGGTGTATAATAAAATTAATTGGATGACCTAATACATGTATGGACCATGATTGAGCTTCGTGAAGTCCAATTCAACCTACTTTTTTTTGTTTGCCTAGATTATTTTCGTCTGACTTGATTATGGTGAATGTTCGGGGTCATTTGCTGGTCTGGGATTCCTCTCATGGTATTTGTGCGGGAAAATAAAAGTGTTTGATGGAAGAGGCCACGCTGCAAAACTTTGCATTGTCCTCCTTCCATATCTCTTTGCTACACTTGTCGCAATTTCTCGTGTGGACGACTATTGGCATCATTTTACGGATGTAATTGCTGGATCCGCAATAGGTTTGTAAACTTACTTATTTTCAACTTTTAGCCCTTGTTTGGGGCACATTTTTAATCCAAAAAAATGAAAAATATAGCCCTTGGAAGTGAAAAGGCAGCCACTTTTTTTGACCTTCATCTCACATGTAAGATCCAAATTTGACAGCTAATGGTCATATTTTTTCTTCAAATGAACTGAAAATGTGCCTCAAACAAAGGCTTAAGCTTCAAAACAGTTAATTGCTTAAACTTAAGTATTTATAAGTAAATTTTTAAAACTTAGTCTTGAGCTAAATTTGAAGTATAAGAATTCTTCAAGTTAAGTGTCTTGTTCTGATCTGTTTGGTTTAATGTAGGTATATTGGCATCTTCGTTTTGCTATCTGCAGTTCTTCCCATTTCCACAGGACATCAATGGTGCGTAAACGATTTCACCATCCCGCGAGCGTGGATAGCTTAAAAATAAGTAAAAGTTACTTAAATTTTTGTTTCCAAATATGTTTGAATAAGTTACTTATCCTATAAGTAATTCCCACCTTAAGGCCACCTCGTTTAAACCACTTTACGATTTTATTTTTAAAAGTAAACATGTACGAAAATTTGAGAAAAGGGTAACGGCAAGATTCGAACCAGAGATCTATCTTGAATTTTAATTGTAAAATGTTCTTCAAATGTACAATTTATTCTTCACTCTTTTTAACAATTTACAGGTTGGGCAACTCATGAATCTATCAGAATTTTGGAAGAAAATGGTTTTCATTCCTCGTATAACAGATAAAACGTCCAAAACGATGATTTTATCGTTTTGTGTTTTGTGTACAAATTTTTTTTCGTTTTCAAAAACGCGTTTTCGAAAATAGGAAAGAGAACGCGTTTTCACTGTTTTGAAAAATCGAAAACAGAAAACGATCCAAAACGGCCAAAGAGAACGGCCCCTTATTTGCTTAAACTTAAGTATTTATAAGTAAATTTTTAAAACTTAGTCTTGAGCTAAATTTGAAGTATAAGAATTCTTCAAGTTAGTGTATTGTTCTGATCTGTTTTGGTTTAATGTAGGAATATTGGTATCTTCGTTTTGCTATCTGCAGTTCTTCCCATTTCCACAGGACATCAATGGTGCGTAAACGATTTCACCATCCCACGAGCGTGGATAGCTTAAATATAAGTAAAAGTTACTTAAATTTTTGTTTTCAAATATGTTTGAATAAGTTACTTATCCTATAAGTAATTCCCACCTTAAAGCCTCCTCGTTTGAACCACTTGACGATTTTATTTTTTAAAGCGAACATGTACGCAGATTTCAGAAACGGGTAACAGCAAGATTCGAAACAGAGATCTATTTTGAATTTTAACTGTAAAATGTTCTTCAAATGTACAATTTATTCTTCACTCTTTTTAACAATTTACAGGTTGGGCAACTCATGAATCTATCAGAATTTTGGAAGAAAACGGTTTTCATTCCTCGTATAACAGAGGGCAGTTGGGATCCAGTTCAAGAAACGCCAGCCCAGATTTATTAGATGATGTGGAAATTGGAAGAAGATATTGACTTCAGAACTCGAAAACCAGAGCAAAATTACGAGTATCAAGCTACAAGAAATTTCACTTTTAACTACGAAATTTGCCATCTAAAAAAGGTGATTATTTGGTTATTTCGTCTAAAAAGAGTCGTGGAGAGACTTTTCAAGACGAAAATTTTCGTTGTTAAAAGTGAAATTTCTTCCATTTTTCACAATTTTGATCACTATATCTAATTTCTCTTATGGAGGGGTTTAAGAGTAATTATTATCACTATAGTTTTTTAGTGCATAGAATAGTTGTATGTGAGAGGGCTGTCAAAATTAATGTCGAAGATGTGACTCTAGCATTGTTAAATAGGATTCACTTTGTTTATTTATTCCATATCGAATGAGGGATATTCTTTTTCTTTGTTATCTATATATAGGAACCCCTTGATTGTTTGAATTCATCTCGTTGAGACAAGCTAAAAGCACGGACATAAATCAAACATTATGGGATAGTGATAATCAATCGACGTCTAGATGCAATATACAAATTTTGTTAGACAATTCTCCTCCTAAATTGGTATTATTTTATTTGTATTATTAATAAAATACGCCATCTTTTGTACATAGTCATAAAAGACATAGTGCCCATTTGACATAAATTATTAAACAAAATTAGACAGTATAATTAATAAGATTTTAACATTGTCCAATCCTGGCTACCAATACTTTCCAAGCATGTAGTTTCTTGAACAAGTTGTTTGACAGTATCCATGAATTTCTCATGAAGTTCCATAGTCAATTCATTTATTATTCTTTTTCAATTCAAATTCTTAGTCAATGTTTATTCTAATTCAATATGCGTTTCTTGCTCAAGTAGTATTGTGGGAAGTTTCTTAACATTTTCCTTCTCAATAACTTATATTCTTTGATGAGGCAGTTAACATAGTTTTTTATGTTCTTTCTCTAACAACTTAATTTTTTTGTTGAAATGGTTTGATGAAGGATTTTTTTATTTTATATTTTTGGGAATAATTTAAAGTCTTTAGCAAGCCTTTTGATCTAGAATTTTCAATTTTTGTGTCAACAACTTTTATCTTGTAGGGTGGTTTGCTAACTAGTTCAAATGAAAATAAAAGATATGTTGGTTATTGGATTTTAATCATCACAAGAGGAAATTAATTTTCCTTTAAAGATTAAACCCAAATGAATAATGAATCCTAGATCACCTTGAGATAATTGAATTTTGTTTTAAAATCTTCACACATAAGGGTAAGATGATAACCTTGAAAGAGCTTTTAATGACATAGCCAAGTGTTTCCTCCCTTAGATCTTCTCCTTTGTTCTCCTAGGTGCCTCCCTTTTGGGAAATATAAGAAAATGTGGATAACCTTACAACTTGATAAATGTACCCACAAAGATCATATTTATAGTACTCAATTAGAGTTTCATAATTGCACAATTTTCCTTCAACTTTATTGTAGTAGACCAATTAAGTCACACGCCTTTATTAGAGTCAAGAGAGGAATCTAACCGAACTCACAAAACTCAAAGCTCCAAATAGATGCTTCTAATTGGGTCAACTCTTGATCAATTTAGATACATCTATTTATCCCGACTTCTTCTACCAAAATATCGAAATTGCACTCTCGAGTTGAATGATAGTTGTAGAAGCAAATTATGATCCAATAACAATATTCTCTGATTATCGTTCCATAAGTCAACCCCTGTTTAACTGTTAATACGTTGAAATCGACAAATTGATTGTTTTGCCCTTCAACATATAGTACCCACCAAGTCCCATTTTCAAAAGGAAAATTCGTTGTGAACAAATCACAACATAGAGTTCAACGTTCTCATCGTCGAACCACTGAGCTCATGTTCAATTACCTATTGAAAATACCTTAGAGCTGCTATCGTCTTATCATGATAATTAACACATTCCACTATTACAAATATATGATCTCTAACTGTTTTGGTTCGATTCCAAAAGCACCGAGATCAATTTTCTAATTAAGACTTAACTCATTGGTACCTCAAAAAACTTTAACTAGCAATCAAATGTATATTACTTGCTTAGGATTTAGGTGACTTGTTTGATAATTAAATAGGGTTTCATTCCAAGCAATCAGAAATGAGTTATCTACGTGATCCCGTTCAATATGTATAAAAAAAAAATTATTGTTCTTATTCTTAAATTTAGACAAATCTCAATAAAAACATTATAATCTTATCAACATAAAGCGTCCAATTTTATGTACCGATTGTGAACGACATATTTTGATCACGTCATGAATTATGTTTTACTATACTCGAACCATAGAATATATAATTTATGACATCCTATATGATCATGGAATCTTAAATAATTATTTCAAATTGTAACACATGAATATTTGAATTTTAATTCATAATGTCGTTTTATATAATACTACTCGAAAGGACATCAAACTAACAAGATATACAATAAAACTTATCAATTATCATGTTCAAATATGAAGTGTAAATTTCATATTAATAGTCCTAATTTGAACAAGTAAATTCTTTAAAAAAAGTGGCACATTTTTCAAAAGTTAAGGTTGTAACTTCATCATCAAGAGTAACGATAAGTCAAAGAACACCATGCTTTGATGGATGAGGATCCATATTGACTGTCATCGTGTCTTTTCTTATAGTCAATATAATCATAAATTCCTCTACAAATATGTTACCTAAACGTATAAATATCTATCGAGACAAGACCAATTACGCGCTAAACATTGTTTTTGTACAATTAACGTCCACCTGCCTCTTTGTTTTTCTTGGTTCTATTGGTACATATCTTTCAATTCAAATGTGGTCATACGATAGAATAGTGTACAACAAGGAATTGTCCTTGTTCAAAGACTTTAATGTTGCCACAACGCGTTGAAGGTGATAACATCGAAATTGACATTTGAAAGAGAACTTAATCCTTTCAGACAAAAAGGATAATTATGGTGTGTTTGTCTCTCATTATTGTGAAAAAAATAGAGTAATGAATAGTATTTTTTTAAAGAATGTGTGGTTGAAAAGTAAAGTAACTTTATTGATTTGTGTGTAGAATATTTTATTAGATGAATGTATGGTGATGAATCTTACTATAACAAACAATTTTTTGAAATAATGGTAGACAAACAGGAGCTTAATGTCAAGTTGGCCTAAAATGTTGTATAGAGCACAAACCCTAAAATTTTGGCACAATTTGTGTCGGATTGAATGTGCGACTAGACCTTATAGATTTTTTTTTTTTTGGCTCCTACGAGTTGATTTAGAGGAAAAAAAAACCTGAAAAAGTCATTGTGCGCAACGAGATAACGCGAAAATCATTTTATCTAAAAGTTTAAATGGTTAGACGAGATAGTGTAAAAAACAATCAGTTATTATACATCAAAATTGCTAACATTGTTCCATAATTTTGAATACAAAACCTAAGCAAATAACAAGAAAGTGTAGAGAACGTGCCACCAGATCTTACGACTTGGGTTTTATGTTCATCCGCAAAGATAGCTTCAGGTGAAAAATCGGACCCTTTTTCAGTCGGAGTGCTAAGATAAAAACCCAGAACTTACAACCCAATCATACGAGCCGCCGTCGCCGCCGGAGGTTCCATTGGTTATAAGTGATTGGCTGTGACCCATAAAGGACCTTGTTACTGTTTGCTGCTCATTTGGATACTGATCCACCATGATATCACCTGTAATAATTAAGGATGTTTGGCTAAACTTAGAGAAATTACTTACAAGTAAAAAATTAAGGGTACGTTTAAGTCCATTAAAAGGTAAATAATACAATTTGGAATAATAAATTGATAAAAAATGTATGATTTAAAAATAGTGCGATTGAGAAAAAAAAGTATTTTGAAAAAATTGAGAATCAAACCAGGGCTAAGTTTAATTGAAAAGGGGGGTCTTTTGTAAGTCAAAATTTAATATAAATTAGTAAGTCAGTAATTATAAGTAGCATTTTTTGAAAATGAAATGATGTATTTTCCACTTGATACTAAAATTTAGAAAATAATAGGAAATGGTACCTTGAGCTAATAGAGCAGGCTCGGGGACTTCTTCCAAAGAATTCCATCTCCCATATGCATCATTAATCAAGCTCGCTAGATATGTCTGTTCGTATCAACTAAGTTTAGAAAATGCGCTCATATGTGTATATACATATATAACTAGAACATTTGAAGTTTAATCGCAAATCGTACCATGTGCATGGATTTTAAATCACGAGCGAAGTAAGCTCGACCGTCGATTTCAGCTTTCACAATTTGACATACAGGATTTAAGATGAGAGTGTAATTTGGTCCACAATATCTGTAGAGTTTAGAGCCCAAGGTACAAGTCTTGGCATGCTTTAATGCGACATCCCACATTTTATCTGACATTCCCATTCCCAGAATCTGTCGAAAATAAATAATTAGTTTTTAATTGTACTTAAGCATATAAAATTAATAAACAATTAGAAAAAAAAAGGTTTAATAACAAAGCAGTTGTACCTCTCTAAGCTTGGAGGGCTCGATAGTGTGCAATTTCAAGAAATCTTGGACAGTGTTTATGCCTTTCGATGATAGTTTGCGATGAAAAGCTCCTTCTTTCCCTATCTTCTCCAGACGCCACACCTCGTCTTCCAAGGCTGGGGGGTGGTGTTTCTTGTACACTAATAGGTATAAAATACTTCTTGATTAGAAAATTAATAGAAAGAGAAAGAAAGAAAGAGTATCGATCTTTTTTTATTATTCTTTCAAGTCTTGGATAGTTATGATCACCAAATCGCAACCGATAAAATCATGGACTAGCCCGCCTTTACACCATAATCTCGGGTTTACGAGTTTGTGGCTAGGCAGCCTAAACATTTCTTAAATTGGCTTGACTAGTTTGACACTAAATTAGATATATCGAACTCAATCTAGGTCAAGAAATGATGCACATAAGAAGAGATATATGAGAGAGTACTTACATTCACCACGGTGGTCTTTAACAACAAAAGACTCAGTTATGGCTTCACATATTCTAACATTTTGACTGTTTCCTAGTGCAACAACTCTTGCACCAAGCCTGAATTTCCTACACCGAATCCAGCTCGAATTATCAGTAAATTCAATTTCTCCAACCACAGCAATCCCATCCCTCATTGTAATATTCAATTCCCCAGTAAGCAATTGCCTTTTCCCAGTTCTTTCTTTCACAATATTCTTGTCAAACTCTTCCTTATTCCAGGTGAATTCAGGCCTGTCGAAATCCCCGTCAAGAACGATTATTTCGACCTTGATCGAGCACGGAAGAGACGTCGGGATTTTTGGGTGTCCTTCTTTCGCGTCGACGAGAAGGATTTGAAGAGGTTTCTTGTCAATATCCACAATTTTTGTGCCAGTAAATATCGGAAGTGAAAGTCTTTTGTTGAATACGAGTTGAAGGCTGCTTGTTTGCTCATGATCTGCTGCTTGGATTTTCAATGATGGAGACCTGGATATCGATCTCATGCAACTGATTAATCTCACTCCATTTTCTATTTCTTCACTAACCTGAATTAGTTCAAAAGATCAAATTTCATCACCAAGTTCATCAAAAAATGATTTTGATTCCAGAAAAAACATGCTGAACTTTCAGCAAAATTTCATGTATTATTGAATTTAAACATTTGTAAGACGCTCGTGAAATACTTGTTTCGTATATATACTAAGAGAATAGGTTGGTATTTTTACCACTCTTCGAAGCATTGGTTCCAAGGTTGAACCGAAATTCTCCAAGAAGTTCACCATAGTCGCCTCTCTAACTACACTGTCAACAAATAATAAGCATAATGATCAGTTCCATATATTTTAGCAAATATTAAAATCCAACAGTACTTGAACGAACGAAGAAAAATAAACTTAAATCTTGTTCGTTATAATACTATTGAATTAACGGAAGTAATTGACAGGGCTTTGTGCGTACGAAGCAAAAGAAGGTTTAGTTTTCATCCGTTTCTGGTTTGGCTGATCTTCATCTTCATCAAAGAACCGTTTGGCTGCCATTTTATGAAGATGGGTTTTCTTCAGTTTAACAAACTAACTGATAACTGCAGATTTAGGAAGATAGAAAATAAGAGAATGGCAACGAGTAGTATTTAAAGTAAGAAAAGAAACAATATAATAGTGTATTAGGAAGTTTCGTGGAATAACGTAAGAAAGAGGTAGGAAAGAGAGGTCCAAAGGTGATTTTAAGATACTCTGTAAGAAAGAGGTAGGAAAGAGAGGTCCAAAGGTGATTTTAAGATACTCTGATGTAAAGACTTTGGCGTCAACCCTTCCCTAGTCAACTTAGCTACCCTACAATTCACACACGAACCCTCCACAAACTTGCATGCTTGCGTAATGCTTCTAAAAGAGAATAATGCTCATTGAACAGGTTCAAGAACAGAAAGGGAATGACGGAATGATATGACAAATAATAATTGAGTGTAATATTTTTATTTCTTTCAAACTATTCAATTATGTGTCGACACATGCTCTCTTGTTTTTGAATATATCTTTAAACCTGTTTGTGCAGCATAATTGTCTAAAAGATAAATAGAAACCTAATCGATGTTAGGTGACCTCTCAAAATAAAAAAAACGAAGGTGCATTTAGAGGTGAGAGTTGAATTGGACCGACTCATTTGCATTCAAACCAAACTCGGGCTTGTTTCGAGTTTGAATTTGCTCGTGCAAAAATATAGTCCGACCATCATCAAACTGGCTCACGAATCCACCAATATAGCTTAGTTGGGTTGGACTAGCCTATCATTTTAATTTATTTCTTTTACTTTTGGCTTGATATTTAATACTTTTAAATATCAAGTATATTCTAATTATTTTTTTTTTATTATAGTGGCTCTTTAATTTCATTTTTAACTTTTCATTTTTTCGATAAATTGGTCAATCGAGCCAATCTTCATGGGTTATCGCAATGGACAAACAAGCTCGATTAGAGTCAATCGATTATAGCAGACCAACTTGTGAACTAGCCCAAATTGAGTTTTACTTTGATCTGATTTTCTAATAAGCTGATTGTTTCGATCTCCAGAACTGCCCAAACATCGATATCTACTTCGTATTGTATGATCCAAGTTACTCATATTTGAAGCTCTTTCATTCCACTTTAACTCTGAAAAAAATTGTTTAAGATGCTAATTAAATTTTTACACAAATAACTCTATACGTTATGTTTGGCAAGGAAAGAGTAGATTAAAATCAACATGATTTATTGTCGTTGGATTTTAAACGCAAAATAATAGAGAAGTGAAATAGAGAAATCAACACAAGAAGCGAAGCGGAGATTTTTTAAGTATGAATAATAGAGTTACATCATTACTATTTATACTAATCTTAACCCAAGCCCCGACATTAGCCATTTTGATCCAGTAAACTTGTATTCCACTCTATATGAGTAGCTTATACAACAGTTGTAGTCGCTAAGATATTCCAATAAATCAATAATGAAATCGAAAAGAAAATCAAAAATAACTTCAAATTGAGTTATTCAAAATTCTTCATGCTCCAAGGAATAGTCAAAAAGTCACATAAATCAAAAGTAATTCCTCGACACACAAAAATTCGATTCCACGTAAACAGACTTTTTGGACTTCACAATAAATGGGACAATCCTAAAGTCCTAACGAATATATAAACACCAAAATATGCATCAATATATAATATTAGAGGGTTCCTTTGAGCTATTCAGTTCGTAATTGTGTGATTTTGCTCTTAACCTTGGATAGAGTAAAGATTTAACGTAGGTAATTTCTAACAGAACCTTAGTAAAATCTTGTGTTTGCACCTTACTCTTTACCTTTCTTACATTTAGATTTGCGAGCTTTGTTTGAGTCTCCTTGAAGGCTCGAGTCTAAGGACAAGTATGTTTACCCCATAAATGCCAATGCTGTCAACAGATTTTTTGCACTTCCTTGTCACGAATGAGATTGAAGAGTATATGGTGAGAATTTGGTTATTTTACTGATATGGGATACTAATAAATGTGCTCCCTGGCCCACCATAACCAGGCCAAACTCACGAAAAGGTTGTCTTGATCATATCCGACCAATGAGAATAGATAATTCGTCGTGTCCATCTCGATTCCTAGGCCAGCGACGAACTTGACGCCATACGAAAATAGGATCCCCAACGCTTGTAATATTGAGTTCTCTCATCTTTCTATCCAACATTTATTTTACTCGATTGTATTATCCTCTCAAGGTATGTACGTATTATGTACAGCCTTCTTTCCTTTTATTTTACATTCCTTTCATACAAAACATGAATGTATTTATGCCATCTCAAGTATTAGTGCTATAGACGATCATATCGACAACGCAACCAATAAAACAGCACGGAGTACTAATAAATAGATACTAACATCAAATTGCGTGTCGAAGACAAGACGAAGAAAAATTAAAATTTTCCAAGTATGGCCAAAAACGTTCTTCAATAATGAAAAAAGGACTTTTCTGCACAAATTTTCCCCCCAAAAAATGTATAAATCGATGGTAAATTTATGCAAGTATACTCTCACTATCAACCAAAATTCATGACAGTTGGAGCAAACCTCAGTAGCCTATCTAAAGCACTTGGTGTAAATTTCCTGGCAAACAAATAGCAAATGTTTGTGGGCTTCCCATTGTATATGCATTGCTTTTCACTCCTCATCTGGTTTAACAAATCCACTGTAACTTCTGTTCTTAGAAATTTAGTTGGATGGGGACCACCCTTTGACCAGTCAACCCAAGTCAAAGTCCTGTTGGAATTTTTCCATGGAAATTTCATGGCAACAAATGTGGGCAAGTAATGCTCATCTGAGTAACATGCAGGCTTGCAATATCTTTCGAACAATGGGAAGAATTTTCGGTCCGAGACAAATTCAATGGCCAAATCTCGATCCACCTCGAACCATTGGGCGCCCTTCCGCCATTTCTCTATCGTGACTAGTGGCTTCATCCGCTTGTTGTATCGGCCACGGCCGACAGGACCCCACTGGTCATATGATTCGACGAATGAGTGTGTCGAGTTGATGAGGTAAGTGTAGATGGTTTTGAAGTTGAACAAAGGTATGCATGCCTCTGAGAGAAGAACAAATCTTTGGTTTGAGATATCAAGTAAAGCATTGGCGAGGAGGCGACGTTCTGCTTCTACCATGCTGAATTCTCCCCATTGTACTTCCTGCATATGTTGTTTAAGTTAAATAATGTAAAATTAATGAATTATTCACTTCCTAATTTGTAATCTATGTTCATTATCTTATTAATATAAATGAACAATTATATAGGCAACATTGTCGGTTTGAATGTACTATATTTTGTGTATTATAAATTTGCAGCAACAACGTAGGTGACACATCGACTTGATCAGAAACGTAACACGAATCTATCGATCAAAATAAACGAGGCCTAGCTAGAATGATCTGCTTTAGCAATGTGATTCTGCATGTGAAAAGAGAGAGAGAACAAGAAGAAAGGAATTTGGGAAAGTAGGGAAGCAAATGCTAAAGGAGTACAATCAAAGAATGGTATAGCAGAAGTTTGATGCACAATGCATGAAAAGGGCAGACCTCAGGTTGTAAAAGAAGCAAAAAAAAAAAGGAATTTTTTTTAATAATATCATAAAATTTCTTGCAATAAGTAATTTGTCCAAACCCCATAATTCCAATGATTACCAGCACAAGAAAATGACACTGGTGAGAATAAAATGGGTTACCATACTATTCTTACCACATTCTAACCATAATTAGATAGGTTATCAACAAGGAACTATTAACATGTTCAATACATTAAATTAGATGTGTTAAATAGGAAGAGTCAAGTCGCTCTGCTCGTCCCTTGATGAAGCGAAATGCTATTTTATTTTTATTTTTTCTTGAAATTAGATTTTTCACTTATTATAACAAGTCGACTACCAACTCGCATTACTTTTCATCCCTAGATTAAATTACACATAAAGTGACAAGATCTATAATTTCGTCATATATCCATTGTTATAAAATTCCATTCAATAAGATCCAATTTCACACCAAAAAAGAAAAAAAAGAAAAAAAAATAATAATAATAATAAATTCATTGATTTTTGAACAACGTAGTTGACCTTCCTAAATTTCGGATCCAACTGGTGCAATGTTAGTTTATCTGACCCGGACTTCAAGGTAACATATAAATTTTTGGTGATGTACGTTGAACCTATGAGATGAACCCAATTTGTAGTGGTGTTCAACTATACCAAGATTCGTCCAATTAAAACCATTCATGTGTCGGTTCAAACCATTGAATTTTTCATCATCACATCTTCACAAATATGTTAATCTCCAACTATCTTTTCAAGTACAACGTAGCCCACCAATAAAAATCTAGTAACATGTTTTATTTAAGTCGAATAGTACGTGTTTATATTATTATACGACATATGTTTCTTCCTTATAAACGATTTAAATTTTACATAATTAATTCGATGTGGTGTCATAACAGATGAAATCTCTGAATTCAAACCTCGTTTTTCGTCATTTATGAAAATGGCGACTCGAGTGGACGAGTTATTTTTTTGTCACTTATGGAACATGGCATAATAGATTTTAGGAACTATTATAATCTTAAACATCGACAAGCAGCCAACTTAAATATAATCACTCAATTTAAACATCAAAATATTCATAGATTTCTATGCATATGTAACGGGGGAAAAAAAATTAATTAATGTTTTGAAACTAATTGACGTACCTTACTTGGAATACTCCGGCCATGAAATACTGAATCTTCTGGTATTGTTCCATTGAAAGATGGCAAAAAATGCACATAAATGGAATAAAATCCTTCGTTTCCTTTGAAAAACTTCTCCCACAAAGGCGCCAATGGCAGAATCCCTTTGGCTAAGAACATGAATGCAACTTTTGGGGTACGTTTGAATGGGAAATCGCGTAGCCGCGGCACCATGGAAGCTCGCCAGAGGAGCTCTTCCTCCGTCATGTCATGCATAGTTGGTGGTGGTTTGAGAAATTCTCCCAATCCAATTCTATCTGCAATTGGTAGTGGTGGTGGCAGAGATGGTGGAGGCGGCGGTGGAGGTGGAGGCGGCGGTGGCGGTGGAGGCGGCGGTGGCGGTGGTGGTGGCGTTTCAATATTGGAGAATTGCTTAGGCGACAAGTTTAAGGGCGAGTCTTTGAGATAAAAACTTAATGTAATTCCAATGACTAAACCAGAGCCAAAGAAAAGAAAGTATATAATGAGATTGTGAAGATATCCTTGGGAGTTTATAAGCTTAACAGACGAAATTAGTTTCTGTCTTTCTACATCTTGTTCGTTTTTCATCTTGTGCATGAGAGAGCTCTAGAGAGAGAAAGCTTGTTGTATGCAAAATGAAGCTTGGTTTATCTATATCTGTATCTATATCTATATATGAAACTGCATGTAACCAGAAAGAGTTGAAATCTGTTAGCATACGGGCCAAAAATTCTTCAAGAACGAGAAAGTAGACCAAAAGACTATTCCATTACTGACTTTTGTTGCCGAAACCAGAGGCAAGAAATAGATTCACAGACAAAGAACAAGTTGCAGAACTGGGAAAGTGAATTTAATTCAGATCACGATTAAAAAGGAACAAGGAAAGTGAATGTGTTTATTTGTGAGAGAGAGAGAGAGAGAGAGAGAGAGAGAGAGGGAGAAGGGGAAGAACTCTCTTGATGACAAGTGGAAATCATATGTCCAAAAACTTTGGGATGACAACCTTAGTTTAAGGAAAATGGAAACCTCCTCATATGTGTCTCTTCTTATTCAAAGGAGTTTCTTTTGGCGAAATTAATTATTTTCTTACACAACGTATGAATTTAATTCTACTCCTAGTCAAGTGGGAAAATTAAACTCGGGGTCACCTAACTTATAAGTTCAATTGGGGGTTAACTATCGACTTCAATTTGTTTTTTAGTGATCACATTTTTATTTTCTTACGAGCATGTATATCTTCTTGATTGAAACAAATAGATCCGTCTTGTGTCAGTACAGAGTCTTCGATCGAATATTGATTTGAAATTAATTACGATTCCGGATTCAAAGGCACAAGCCTCCATAGATTGGATTCCGACCCGATTGAACGATCTTCCAATGGCCCGTTTCTCGAGGGATATAATCAGTAGGTCAGGTCAAAGACAATTGAAATCAGTGATGAGAAATAAGATATGTGTAGCTAGTTTGTTGTTAAATTACTGTATTATCATGATAGATTATGTTAAGGGATGAAATTTTGTATCGAATAAAAAATGAAAATATAGACCAATTTATAAAGATTTGAGCTACTCCTCTTAATAAAATTGACATTTTAAGATGGAACCTCAAGTTTTAACGTGTTATCAGAGTTCATTAAACTCTAACGAACAGTTCGATCCGATTAAGACTAAAAAAGTGAGCATACGAATTTCAAGATTGTTCTGTTCAAATGAGCCACCATCTTTAAATGCACGTCAATGGATGAAATCCCATATTGAATAAAAATAAAAATATAGACTAATTTATAAGAATTTGGGTTACTCATCTTAATAAGATTGATCTTATATTATGGAACCTCAAGTTTTAACAGATCCATATCGAATACAGTGAATCATAGAAGCACGATTCTTCTACGAAACGATCGAGCTGCTCATGTTGCTTATTTTCAACAATTTTTAGATTTATGTTTACAATCTAAACATGTTTGTCAACAAACTTTGATTATGCACTGCAAAACGTGGTCAAATTTGTCTGTCCAAATTGAATGATGTTATTTGTCTAAAATACAGACAGTCAACAGTCTAAATACCAATTAAGTTACAATTGAACCATATAAAAGTTTAAAATTCATGTAATTTTTTTTTTTTTTTAATTACCAAAATACTCATTTTCCCTGATATTCATCATAATTGGTATATGTTAGTTTCTAGATGGATCCATGCAACATTAATGCACACTAAAAGTGTCTTATTGACCTCAATTTCCAATTAATATTAATTAAAAACTTTGATTCTTTTAGTCACTGTTTTAATAATATTTCTAAAAGGCTAATGTAACGGCATAATTCGTGCTCCTAGGAGAAAAAACTGTTGTCGGTTCAATATGAAAATTCATTCAACAGTGATGATTAATTACAATAATTAAGTACAAGTGTCAAGTAATTATTTATGAGCAAATTGTGAAGCCAATTCATTGAAAATAATTGAATAAAATTCAATGAAAATGAAGTTCAAGATATTATTTATCGTTGAATACGACATCTTAAAAATCAAATTTGGTCATACGTATTACGTTGCTAAAATACAGCGGAATATTTCAAGAGTTTTTTTTTTATGGGATAGAGTGGTGGAACCACCCCGGCGATCGATTAAACACGAATATTTATATTTAGAAAAAAATTAACATTATTACAATTATTCGAGTGGAATTTTTACTCTTGAGAAAAAGTATTCTGCCTTAAGGAGTGGGTCGACTCCGACCTCTTTGGGCTGGACGAACCAAGTTCAGACAGCCCAATACATGTTGACACCCATAAACAAATAGAACAGGGTCTTGTAACTGAAATATTCAATCTTCTTCTGTCAAAAGATTTCTTGTCATTTCAAATTCTTTCCACTGGGTGATCCTAACAACCTGATGAAGGACTTATGCATTTTAATGCTAACATTCTGACACGCCAATGCAAATCTTGAATCTATAAACAACCTGCTACAAAATTAAGTGCAGGATAGTGGTGGGGCAAGAACTACTTTATGGTTGGTGCCCCCAAGAAAACGCGTTGCGTGTTTGGTAGACAATACTAAACAAGACTGGACATTATATTGAACGAGATTTTATGTGCTTTTTCTTTTTTAGTATTGTCTAATGCTATTCAATCATGTTGCTGTCCATCTCTTTCACCAGTCAAATTTGCTACAAAGCATGCATCGTCTTCATCTAATTTGTGAATTCAGTAATCAATACCCTTTTTGCCCATTGTGACAATGAAATCTTCCTATATGTACATATCCATCCTCCTTCCAAGTAATTACTTCTCATTTCTCTTGCTGTAAGTACACGTCCAAAATCTATAAATAAATTCTCCATGAGCTGCAGTCTACTTGATGACCGTAGACCATTCTGACATGTTTGGTACAGAGGATTGGACAACACTAGAAAATATTAAAGAAGAAAAATAAGTCCAAATCTTGTCAGTCCAGCCAATACTACTACTATAACATGCAGCTTTAGCCTTTAGGCAACTGAGTTCTCAAGGAACCAAGGTCATGTTCACATACTCAAGGATTTTACGTCTCAAGCATGAGCAAGAATCAAAACTTGGACTCCTCTACATCCATAGCACAAGCATTCCTCAATAGAATTACAAAATATGCAAGCCATACAACTTGAGTTTTAAGCAAACAAACCTGAGAAGTCAAAAGGCCACACAGTTCAAACATAAAGTTACCCATTTCTACGACAAAAGTGTAATCCATGAACAGGTACAGCCTCACAAAATTCCAAGCATTCAGGTTCAGGGTCCATTTTAACGTAAAAATTTCTCCCTTTGAGACGTTCCCGCAGGAACATTTGGTAAAAGCGTTCATTTTTCATGTCAAACTGCAATAAATTAAGCATGGAATATGAATGTTGTCTCGAAAGATATTAATTAAACTCACTACATTTCTGTTTATTAGCAAAATAAATCAACAGTTCTCAAGCCAAAAGACCAAATCAGGCAAAGTGGGCAAAATAGCATGTGAACACATCAAAAGATACAGAGACCAAAAGCCTAGTAGTTGGCATTGTAAAGCAGGTTCAGATGGCCAGCACACCTTCTTCACAGGCATGGGCTAATATAGACTCCAACTCGCATGGAAATTCCTAAAATATCATAAACATTTTCACCTTTATGCAGGTATTATTAAATAAAGAATTACATAACATAGTAAACTCACATCTCTTTTGAGTTGTCTACACATATTGAACAAGAACAAATCAGAAGCAAGAATGTAAAAACAACCAGTAAGTTAAACAAACTGTTATCTGAAAGACAACCGCTCTGTGTCTATCACTAAAAGCTAGGGGTGGGCACGGTCTAGTTCCAAAGAAAACCAAACCGAACAAGAATTACTAGGTATCTTGTAAATAGAACCATCGGGTACAACTTTAATATTGGATTCCGTTTGTTTGGTTCCGTACAGTAATTTGATTTTTCAATATTTTCATAATTCCAACAAATACTTCATTCTCCTAAAGTCGGAAATAACACAAAATTAATGTAACAAATGATAGAATCCATCTTACAATAACAAACATAGTCAAAATTTAAAAACAAAACAAGTCGTATAATAATATTCATTCACCAATATATACGAAGTTTGAAACAACACAGTATTAATATATCAAATGATCGTTGGGCCACTGGTATTGAATAGACAGAAAAAATCAAAATATTTTCACAGATTTGAAATCAAAAAATTAAAAAAATAAAAATATGGGAGATTCGATTCTTGATTCGGTTTTTCACTTTTAGGTCCAGAATCAAGAACTAAACCAAATACGTCAGTTCTTGGTTCTAAAACCCGTTACCCAATTTAACCCAAGAAGAACCGAACCGTACTCTCGGTCCAATTCGGTTCGAGAGTTTTATCCAACTCTATTAAATACTTAAGAATGGACCAGCTTTTTTAGTTAGTACTATTTATTCTTTTTTTTTTCCCCCATTACTCTTAAAGTTATGTTAACTTATAAAGTGGATGGGTACATTGAAGCAGAGGCAATAAATGGACCAAATTCACTGTGCTAACTATATACCTAAGAAACTACCCAAATTAAAAGAATAAAGTTCAATTTAAAGCCCACATAAGTTGGGCCACTCTGTTCCTTGCCCCAGCATTTATCTATTCTCCTTCACAGTTCACATGATCCAAAACCTCCTGTTTTCAGATTTAATTTTTTTTCCCCCCCTAATCTTTTCTTCCTTGATACATTGTGAGGTTTCCAGTTTCCTCCAAGTAAGCCCTAAAGCTATGCTATTTGATTCTTCTAGATGCATGAAACACTCGTATCTAATACCAAACACTTGAACAATAGTTAGGGCACTTTGATCAATATTTTGCATTCGTAATAAAGTTTAGAAAGCACATCAAGGATATTTTATTTGGTCTATAACTATTTCGAATTGTCTACATTACATTGAATATCATTTTACCATAAATCTCAAGGAAACAAGCTCATAAGAATTAGAATGTTTCCATGTCCATAAGCCCAGGATTCAGTGATTAGATGGATCTTATATTCGAGCACACACCCATACTAGATATTGGCACCAAGCGAAGTGATCTGGCCCTACAAGTTCATCAAATTTACAGATTTCCCCCCACTTTTTTGCTACCCCTCTACCTAACTTCACTATGTTACAGATAATAAGCACCAAATGACAAGGGAAAGGCCACAGCGAAAAGTCATGCACAACACCATAAAGATCACCATTAAAATTAGCCCAGGAGACACAGAAGGTAAAAAGGCAGAAAAGGTGGAGGAAGTCCTTTCATCCAACTAAGAGATGATTTTTCAAATCCTTTTCTGTCCTTTTATGAAGATGTATGATCATGGAACTCACGCATTTTTCTCACAAGCTTATTGTTACATCAGCCAGTAATGCCCTCCTAAGATGATTTTTCAGAAATAAAAATTAGCAAGACCTAGACATTGCCGGAAATTCTAAAAATAATGATGGTGTTGACTAGATTCTGCATACCCGTATAAGATAGGGAGATGAAGATGAACATTTTGTTTACATAACTTTAAATGATCACGATCATAGGCTGGTTCCCATTGGAAGACATTCCAGGCATCAGGATAAAAAATGTGGAGTGTATCATATTCAGATTCATAGATTAATATTGTTGTGGAGGTACCTTGGTGACTCAAAAAAAGTTGCAATCATATATTTCCAAATGCAAACGCTTGCATCTAGAGGCATTGTCACTGGTAAGGCAAAGATTTGGTGCACTGTTTCCCTTGTGACACGAACAGAATGGAAGAGAGTATGTTGAGGGCTTGGAAGAAATAGATAACCCTCTTTTGAGGACCAAAAACACCAAATATATTTGCCTACTTTTTCATTACAAAAAAGATTTCATTATGCACGCATGAAGACTGATAATTTCCGAGAAGGTATAATTGAAGACTGAGAAAATAATTCTTTCAGCGCTTAGTAAAATTATTTCCACATTGGTGCTCCCCCTACAGGAATTGGAGCTTTACAAAATAAAAGTACACATTGGTGAAGGGGGAAGAAAGAAAAAGAATCTAAAAGCTTATAATTTGAAGGTAAGATGTTAAAATCAAAACTAATGTATTGCTTCATTCGCACAATCCACATAATCAGTACACAAATTGGATATACATAATGAAACTTCAACCACTGTGTATGGTACATATATAAAAAAGAAAATGGACAAAAACACAAAATAATCATAAACAACTGATATACTTTCATCTCACAAGCACCAGAAAGATAAAATCCCATAAATGCTTATGCACCAATTGCTCATGATGTTACGAAAAGAGAAATAAAATATTGTCTATCAGCTTTATCATAGCCAAACTACGGTGACGGGGTCGGAAAGTCAATGCTTATATACACGAGAAGTTACCTTGACAATTGAAAGAGGTAAAACATGGTGGAATATTACTCCATTTTTCAAAGGTCTCAACAATAACAATGCTATAAAAGAAAATCTGGGATGACTAGTGATTGAGCTACAATCAATGTCCCATCAGCTCTTTGCCTTGATTTGTGCTTACCATGTCTATGATCGCTCTTCTGCTTGTCTTTATGATCATGTTCTTTCTTCTCCTTTTTTGAACTTGGACGTTTCTTCTCTTTACCAACACTATGGTGTTTATGTCTTCTTGAACTTGCATTTCCAGGCTCAGATGCAACAGTGTTTGTCGCAGTCATGTTTGATTCAAAAGGTCTGTCAATAGTTAACTCATTCTTCTCGCTTTTCTTACTTGCTTTGTTTGATGATTTACTTCTTGATGATGATGATGGAGCTTCATTGCCTAAAAGCACTTCCCGTACAGCACCCGAAATCAGATCATCATTTAACTCGGGTTTCTTAGCAGCAATATGTGCTTCTTCCCCATCATCCAATTTTACAACCACAGGCCTAGGCTTTTCTTGGTTTCGCTTTTTCCTAAGATCAAGCGATTGCTTTGTTAGCTTAGCAAGATTATCAGCCTCATCAATAGTCTGGTCTCTGTGTTCGTGAGCAGGTGGGTAATCATTGGATATCATTTCTTTACTCTCTGAAGGAAGATAATATAGTTCATGCCGCTTGCGATGCTCAGCAAGCAGAGATGTAGACTCAGACGATGGTTCATATTCCTCTTTACTCGACTGTTCAGGAATTGTAGTTCCATTGGTCACGGTATGAGATCTTACAAGGGAAAATGAACTTGATACAGGTAACTTGATATCATTAGAGATTGCTTCAATGTCACTAAGACTTTCCTTGAGCACCAACCCATCAGGTATCGGTACCCTCCTTTGAGCACTAACTGAAACTGGACCTAGCTCCTCTGAAAATGCATCGAACATCAGCTTCATCATGTCAGAAGCTCTAAGTCCTCCCTTAATTTTGTATCCTTCACTCTCATCCATGGAATTATGTATCCTTGGTTTTATCAACTCAATCATACCAAGGACATTACTTGCCCTCTCCTGTATTTCTACCTCATGACTTCCTGCTACCTGGCCCAAATTAGTTTCAACAAGATTTACTAGGTTCATTATAGATTTTTGTGTTAACTGCTGTTTCTTTGAAAAAGCTGGTGATGTCTGCTCATGAGCAATCACTAGATCCTCACCATTTCCTGTTGGCTGATGTGAACTCCTTGGATTTAACCCATCATCTAGATCAGCATCAGAAATGAGTGCACTTGTTACTGTTTCAGAACTTCCCTGAAAATCCTCTTTCAAGACCAAATCTGTTAATTTGGAAGGATATAAAGCATCATCTCCACTTGAGAGAGAAGAATATATGCAGAAGATCAATACTTTAAATACAGACTGAATATATACAGCTCTTATTGGTGGTGGTAGAAGACAAGTCCGTGGTTGTAACAGTGATTCCATGAGCTCGAGTAGATTTCTAGAAAACTCAACATACTCCCCTGATAAAAAAGCAGCAGCAGATAAAACCTTATGTATATACAGATTTCCTAGCAAAGCAGGATCAATTAGCAAACCACGAGAAACATGAACAAGCTGCAGTCTAACATCTTTAACCCTTATACCAATATCTATAAGCTGGGTCTCAATCTCCTCCCCCTTTTGACAGTGAGGAATCCTGGACATTTCACCAAGAAGTGAAACATACCAATCAAAATCAGCTATCACTTCGTAAAGATTCCTCGAACAAGTTGACAAGATGGACCCTAGAATCTCATTACAAAACTCTGGGTCAGACTTCAGTGCATAACTGATCAAAACCTTACAAATTTCAGCTACATTATCCTCTGAAACCATAGTCATAACAAGCTGCAAGGCCTCAAGCTTAATATTCACATCAACATCATCCAACGACTTAATTACAACCTCCTTGTTTTCCAAAACAGCCCATGAATGCTTCACTGCTACAATGGTCAGCGCTTGTAGACCAAGGTACTTCAGATTCGGATCACTTTCCAACAAAAACTCCTGTATTTTCATGACTGCAAGCTTCACTGCAGGTTCATACTCACTCAAACTAGTTACGATAGTATTCACACACTCAAATGCCAATGATTTAGCCCCTGTTCTTCTCAGATGCTCACAAATTGGCTCCACTATTCTCTTTGCCAGCCTCGGCTCTAATGGGGCCAACTTGGCAAAAATCTTTAAAACCTTAATTAGAACCCAATTATTCCTGGAATCTACTAAAATCTTATAGAACTCGGGAGCCAAGGGTAAATAAGATCTGGGTTCCTTTACAGTAAGCTCACAGAACAATCCCACGGTAGCAGACAAAACACCCATATCACTGTTCTCAAGATTTTCGACAATTCGTTTAAAACAAACACGAACAGCCTCCGGATACTGCTCAAAAATTCTTAAAATAGCCGAAATGGCTCTCTTTTTTACGAAATTCTTAGAACTATTAAGCAATGTAAACAACTCCGGAGTCAAGTCACGAGACAAATCCGGTGTAGAAATAGAAGAAAGAGTAGATAGAGCAAGACTCACATCATGAGGATTGGAGGACGAAAAGTCCTTGCGCAGCTGGTGGGTCAAGAGCAGAATAACATCAGTCGTAGGACTGAATGAAAGTGAAGCCGATAGCAACGCAAGGCGCTTGTGGGAGTGCACGGCGGCGGAAGAAAGCTCGACAGCAGGGAAAGCGGCCCAAGACATATCAACTCCATGTAAGGAGTGCAGATAAGTTAACTTCTGGAGGGCTGTGGCCTTTGTTTGTGAATCGGTAGACTTGATCTCACGGCGGATCTCATCAATGGACTTGGCGATGAAAGCCGCTTCGCCGCCGGCTGGACTCAAGCGGAGACCCTTAATTAGATCGTCTAAGGAACGCTGAAAAAGGGAGTCCATTAATGAAGGACCCGCCATTCATTCATCAAAATCCAAGCTATTTCCAATAACTTTCAATCCAGAATTTTCTATTTCTACGGTAATTAAGATTCCGATAATCTCTATCGGAGAAGAAATGATTGATTGAAGCAGAAATAGAGCCTAGATGATGGGAAATAATGGGGAAGGGCAATTGATTTGGGGTTCAGGAACTGATGGGCGGCGTTGAGTGGGGAAGGAGAGGAAGGGGTTAAAGATTTAAAATTCAGATTTTAATACAGGTGGAAGTTAATAATTAATTTTAGAAGTATCAAAATTTAAATTTTAAGTTAAAATTAACAATTAATTTTAATTACACATTTTATGGAATTAATAATTTTTATCAATTTTTCAATTAGACATTTGCTAAAAGATTTATCTAATTTTTTGTCAACAATAATTTGTTTGGTATAACTT
>CAIGRB010005108.1:0-23868 GCA_903798255.1 Fraxinus quadrangulata | reverse complement strand
CTAATATTATATATTATAAAAGAAAAAGAAGTTAAATTAATGGTTTCATTGGACAAGATAAAAGGTTATCAAGACTATAATCATGACGTGCTCATCAAAATTATTTATAGCATCTTCGATAAAATGTATTAGGTAGATTTGATTGTTTAATAGTATTTAAAAGGATTAATGTTTGAAACCAATCCCAAATTTTTAAAACACCACCCTACTTCATTTTCTTTCCCAAAAAATTTCTCTTTTAAATGAAACCTGAAGAAAAATAATCCTGTCTCGATAAATTTCTCAGCTGCACAAAATCAACTTATCACACACACAGAGGAAGACTGTCTAACCTCCTTAACCGTGGATGAGTCATTTGGAAAGACCTTTTCTGTCTAGACAAGCTTCCAGAATTCAAAACGTTTCTGCCACGAGTAGCCAACCATTGCCCTTTCCTCCTCACCACCTGAAATAAAGTCAGAAAATTATATCACCATGATATAAGCAAACCAGCTTACCGGGAAACTACAGTTGAGATTTCTAACTTGATTATATATGAGATTTATTTGAAATGGGTTTTTTCGCAAGCCATTGTGCTTATGTTTGTTGTCATAGATTTTGAGATAATATGGCTTCAACCTTCGCTGCTTTGTCTTCTGTTGGTTCTATTACTTCAACCAGTGCCTACGTAGCAGATAAAAAATGGACAAACGCGTCTGAGGCATTATATTCATTTGGGTCCATATCTTCCAGTTTATCTGAGGCATTATCTTCATTTGGATCCATATCTTCCAGTTCTGGTTTCATTTAGAAGAGAATTTTTTTTGGGGAAGAAGGTGAGAGAAGTGGGATGGAAAATCAAGTTTTAAAGATTTTGGATCGTAAGAGGCACATATAAAAAATTTGGATTTAATTTGTAAAAGGACAAAAAGTTTGCGTACTAAAATTGCAATTATTCTTTTTTAATTTTAACATTTTTTTTTTCAGTAGGAAGTTTTTCGCATGAAAAGTTTCAAACATGAGAATTTTCTGCTATTTTCAATAAATAGAGAGATATTTCGCATGTGAAAATGATGATTTTCTGCTATTAATCTTATTTACAAACAAAAAAATTAAAATCTTGTTCTTCATACGCCGTTCAATATTATCCAATACTACTACTTACTAATGTACACTAAACTTACTACATGGTCCTACAGTGGTCTGTCTAGCATCCTTGTTATCGGTCACGAGGATGTTCTTTTGTAGGCTTTTTGGTTAACCATTGAACTTTCACCCAAAAACAGTCTTATTCGGCTCGCGAACTTTTTCAATTACATCTCGGGTTGCTTTTTCATACTTCTTTTTCACTCGGGTTGACTCCCCCGAAGATTTTACTCAACAAGAATAAGTCCCGTCTGGATTCCTTCTCGTATCGTTTAATCGATAATAGGGGACATTAGATGTAGGATTTGATTGGCAATTCTAAAACCCGACCAAGACTATTGAACTTGTAGAATCTGTTCGCACATCTATTACCTAGTGTGACAGATTACAATGAGCACAAGTTTGTAATAATTTATCTTACAATTTAGTTCTTGAGATCTCTCGACAAGATATGGCCAAAAAAAAACAGCAAAAATAATTCCAATAGAGACAAGTTAACTGGTACAAACAATACAGTTATATCCATTCAGATCTTTCCCTATATCCATGAACAAGAATTGTCATCTCACTGTACAATTTTCTTTTCTTTCCTGTGAAACTTCTCATTGTTCAACTACAAGGAAGGGATAAAAATCATATTCATGTCATGAGTAAGCAAATAAGCTTGCAAATAAATCTGTGTAATTGAGATCACCGTAGATCAATGATGTCAACCTTCAAGCTAGGATTCATATAAACATCTGTACAATGATTGTATATTGGACTACCATCAGAAGGGGGTTCGTGTGGATGAAATCCGCGTTTTGGGCATAGCCTCACGACTGTCATGCCACCTGGAGTCAATCGGAATATACCATGTTTTCTGCACATGTGATAGTAAGTGTTCAGTACATGAATAAAAAACGCTGTTAAAGTAAAGTTCTAGATGAGGAAAAAAAACATAAGACAATATTACTTGGAAGTGTCTCTTGGGGCCATGACAATGGCAATGGATTCCGGCAACATAACCTGGGAAGAAATAAACACTTGAGAAAACAAAATTTGCAAGACTAAGCAAGCATCTTACCAACATAAATTACTAGTTTGAAAACTTCCATCCATACAGTGGAATGTGAGATTGGTTTGCAACCTTTTGTAAGATGGAAACGATTTCATGAAAAACTACTTTTTTTCCCAAATCAAACGAAACTCTTTCCAAAATGACTTGTTTGGTGGATGTGAATCCAATAAAACAATTATCATTTTCTCCTGTCAAACCAATGTGGCCAGAGAATGACACTGAAGAAATATCAGAGAGAATTACCTGATACGAGTAGTGTGTGTGAACATCAATTGATGACATGAAACACGATTGGGTTGGATGAGTCTACAAAACAATAAGCAGATGATCATAAATTAAATTTCAAGATGTAATAATAGCAGGCATGATGGATGGGGAGCATAAATTATCAAAAACATGAGCAAGAACATGATGGGGAGCATCAATAGTGTTCTAAAATGCGCGCACATACTCGAGGCGTTTCGTTGACCGCATATGCGCATTTAAATGACAAAATGCGCGCGTATTTAGGTTAAAAATTGTATCCAAATTAGCTTAGCAAAGCCCAAACCATTTTTCTTGAAAAAAGCAAATTGAGCCCAACAAACATCAAATTTGCCCAATTCACCCAAGCTCGTGAATTATATACAACAATCTGTAGTAGGTTTTTGATGTCAAAAATAAAAAAAAATAAAAAACATCGTAGAGTTGCAAACTATCTACGCTGAGTCCAAACCTCCTCCTTTGGTCTTCCTCTAGTTTCACAGTTGAGATCTTCATCGAGTTGCAAAAAACTTGGAAGCGTGTATTTTTCATTTTTGTATTGCTCACCTTATCAGAACTTTGAAGGTCATTTTTCACCTTGTGTTTTTAAGTTTAGGGAAAAAAATTTATTAAACTTGTCCATCTTTAGGTTATAGTGATTTTGAAGGTTCTAGTTTTTTATCAAATTTTATTCTTGCTTCAATTTACTAGGAGCTAATGGAGCAAAATGATTCTTCCATCGCATCTAATTCTATTTTTAAAGATGAGCTGAAAAAGTTTCGAGGATGTTGGATGGAAAACTGCAATTATTGAAGATGTTAGTAAACCAATGATGTGAGAAGCACATTGTGTGATAAAGTTACAAAGACCAGGATTAATAGCCATAAAGTGCATATAGCTGGTGTTAAGGGAATGGGTGTGAAACCATGTCCTAAAGCAAGTCAAGATCAAAAGGCTAAGTGTCGTGAAGCGCTTGAAGATATTAAGAAGTTAGAGAATGTATTGAATAATGCTAAGTTGACAAAGGATGTAATTATGTCTTTGTCTACATGTGAGGAAGAAGAAGAAGATATTAATATCATTGAACGAGGAAGGAAAAGGTCCATTCATGTAGGTCCCATGGATAATTTTTCAAGGTCAATTAAGGTAGATGATGCTTCTATGAGTGCAAGTAAGGAAATGGAACAACAAAATATCAATGATGCAATTGCTAAGAAAAGGTTAATAGAAGTTCATCAATATTTGGCTAGATGGCTATACGAGGCCAGAATTTCTTTTAATGCCATTAACAATGATATTTTTAAGAAAATTATTGAAGCTCTTCGTCAATATGGTCCGGGTTACACCCATCCTTCACAATGCCAATTAGGGGAGCCACTTTTGAAGGGAGAAGTGGAGAGAACAAAAGAAACTCTTACGAAGCAAGAAGAAGAATGGAAAAATAATGGGCGTTCTATATACCACATGTAATTATTATAACATTTATATCTCCTTTTGTATTTACTAGTTAGTTGGTGGGACATCTAACATCAATGGTTGCATCAACGTCATTTTCAGTCATCTACTGGGTGGTGTCTTCCAGTACCAGTTCAAAAAAAAAAAAGAACCTAGGCTCACAATAACACGTCTAAAGCTAAAAGGCAGGAGCTACAGCTACAAAGCACGGATGCTAAAAGAACGTGAAATGGCAAAGCACAAAAACAGCACTTTTATCATCTTATATTTTACTCCTTTATTTAACTTTTTCGGTTCTTATGTCTTTTTATCTTAACAGTTGCATTTGTATAATCATATTTGTTGGTAGTGAATTTTTGGCTGTTAAAATGGGGAATCGTACTATAAAAACCATTTAGGGTGCGTTTGATTGCGGGTATAGAATTTGCATGGAAAAAAAAAAATCTGGGCAATTCAATTGCCTAGAAATTATTTGTATTGAAATTATTAATTAAATGTATTTGATTGATTTAATTTTCAACATAAAAAATATTACACTTGTACATTTTTTATTAGTGGGTAGATGAGAGAAAGAAAAAGATAGTAAATTACCTGAAAAATAAAAATCACATCTCCCAAATACTTTCCTTGTTTTCAAGGAAAATATGGTCACGTGATCAAAAGTAGGAAAATATTTTTCTTGGAAAAGATTGTTAATCAAACAGCACAAAAATAGAAAATTAGATGGAAAAACACATTTTCCAAGTAAAATATTGGCAATCAAACGCACCCTTACTAAAATAATCTCAGCAGTGATGTTGCTTACAATTAAGCTGAAATTATTGGAACCAGAATATGCTGGACTTAGTGAGAGTGTACGAGGGATTATTCCAGATATATTAAACATTTTGCTTCAACTAGGCGTACATCACTTTCTTCTTTGCACTTAAGCCCCAAGAGATCTTGGCATTTCTGTGCACTTCGTACATTTAACAACTATGATATGAGATTTTAACTCAATTCCATGTATCAAATTTAAGTGGAAGCATATTAAAGAATATAAATTTCATTCAGATCACCACATAGTATACTCACATGAATCCAGCCCAATGGAAAAAGACTCTGCTTGTCCTGCACTTCAAATATTTCCTCCTCATTTGTGGTTTGACACTACTCAAAAAGAACAATTCAGTACAGCACAATCAACATGCAAACACGGTATATATGAGCATGTATCTAGCATCCAGGCTTACTGAATTTGATGTTGATTCTTGCTTTGGAATAATAAGAGCGGTAATGGAAAATGTTCGGTTTCTCTGTGATAAATAACAAGAGTGAATATTCCTTGAAAAAAATAGTACCACAATAGCAATGACGATTACTACAATAACACTTAATATCAAGTACATGATTTGAAGTGAGTGATACTCACAAGGGAACCGGCAAGAACGCCACAAGTTTCTAAGTTTTTATCTGTGTTTGACTTGGCTAGCTTCATGAAACAGTCCATCAGTTCTGTAGACTGGATAAGTTATATAAATAGAATGAGTATTCATCAACTCTAGAACCCTACTTAAAGTATCAATTAAGCAAGCAGAGGAACAGGATTCTTTCAGAAAAATCAAGCTAAACTGAACAATAAGCAAACACTGAAATATAAAATGTAAAAACAGTACTATGTGCAATTGTAGGGGGTCTTCAGAACAATTTAAACCATCACTGGAAGACTTCTCCATCCCACATTCTCTTTCAGTAGCTGGAGCCAGATCCTGTACATCTGCTAGGACAGGAGGTGGTTTAGGTTGTCTAATAATTTCTTCTAGAGGAAGGCTTTCAACAGTTTCAAAAGAAACCAGAGTTGGAGTTGATCTCGCGATCAGATCCTGTATATCTGCCAGGACAGGAGGTGGTTTAGGTTGTGTAACAATTTCTTCTTGAGGAAGGCTTTCGTTGGTTTCAAAAGAAATTAGAGAATCGAGTTCTTGAGTCTGAAATGTTTGATTTCCTTTTGCTGGCAGAACTATAGATTCAAAAGTGGATCTTTCTTTCTCCAAGTTGCCATCATCCTTTCTCATCGTAGTACCATTATGGAAAGGCTGCTCCAGACAGCTATCCCAATCACAGACATAAACCATATTTGTTAGTCAGCACATGACCATAGAAAAAGAGGAAAAATATATGAATACTACCTATAAGCAATTAGAGATTTTGGAAAACCAAATTCCACATTTATAATTTCACATCTTTCAAAAGGTATCCCATTTTATTTTAAATGAAGAACTGATAATTAAGAAATTCGATATGTAATATATGGTACAGTTCTGATAAAAGGTCTAACCTTGGGGCTTGAACAGGAGTCAAGTCTAAATTGCTTGGATATTGTACCTGCATTTACAATATAAAGTTACAAAACTATACGTGTTACAAAATGTACGGAGAAAGACTGTAATACCACCTTATAATTACTACTAGGAGGTTGCCACTGTCCACGAAGCCCATTTGGTCCCAAAATAGAATGTCTAGCAAGAGTTTCGTCCTTCGGGTGAGGGATACTCGGTGATCTGTGAAAAAATACAAAAGAAATATAGAAACTACAAGACAGATAAAGAATCACAGAGTACCATATTCAATTCAATTCTTTATTATTGAGTGAAATTAACTAACGTTATAGATTTGATTAGAAAATGCGAAATGAGACCAAGGATGTTATTAAGATTTTAATAAAAGGTTGTCAAGTATTACAGGGAAGGTGCAGAAGAATTGGAGTACATTAGAATACTTTCTTAAGACTTTCGAATGCAGTACAAGCATCCATACAGGGCTTGGTTTGATTTCTCTTTCATCTATCTATCTATTTTGATTCTAGCAAAGCTAATTGTTTGTTGCATTGAGTTGTGCGGCTTCATTAAGCGAGAAAACAGAAGGTTTGGCACCCTTGCAGCCTCTTTCTTAAAGTAAAGTTTCATTTTTAGGAATATTGTAGTGCTTTAGAAGAATCCAGGGTGAAGAAAAGCCCATAAATCACACGAGCAAAGTGAGACAATACGAGAAGAGAAGAAAAACAAGTCATGAAAAGTACAATAAATGTGGCATGAGAAATCCCTGGGTGGAGGTTGAACAACAAATACTTCACAACAACTTTGAACCTGGCAAGAGATTTGGGATAGCTAAAAGAAAGAGCATCGGAGCACAATACATTCTAGTCGATGATTGGATTGTACTTTTACTACTGCAGCATAAAATCATGAAAACCAGAACAGTATGCTGTATGTTTAAAGGTTGCAGATGCTGGCTAAATGTAAACAAAGCTAGAGGAAATAATGATCTTGCACAGATGGAGAGAGGCCTATTTCTGTGCTGATGGACTACCAAAGATAAAGTCATCATAAAAAATAAAATAAAAAATAATTGGAGTTCTTATCAGGATTCCAGGCATATGCCAATCATAAATTATATTGCTGATATCAGAAAAGCAAAATTCACCAGGAATATTTGTATGATGACCAATAACATAGAATTACTATAGACATTGTTTCCTTTCCATATCCAAAGAACAGAAGAAAAAAGATTCACAAGAGGCGTCAAAAACTGAAGATTTATATATTATAGGTTCCCATGCACAATAAAAATAACTGAGCTAATGATAGTAAGAAAAAGATTCAAAAATTTATTAGGTAAAGTCCCAGAAGTTCCAAAGTTCCCAGTATTAAAACATTTGCGTAAAATCACTTCAATTTAAATGTAAGGCACATAAAAGAAATAATTTCTGGTTTGAAAGGAAGCTTGGAATAGAAAAACATATGGCCACCAAGATAACATTTTGCATTGCAGGAAAAGACTTTAATCAATTGCAAGGTGTTCTGTATGTGTAAGCATAAAGTGCTATTCTAAACAGTACTCAAGTTGTTTACAGCAGAAAAAGGATAAGAGGGGGCAAGAATTTAAAGAGCCTGTTTATGTAACAATCCCCTATGTTATGGACCCAGTTAGTAGAAGTTCCCAAAAATGAGATAATAGCTTTTAACATTAATGGATAACATTTCTCGTATAAGAGGTACTAAATTAGCTGGATGAGAGAGAAGGAAGTTAGAAGTTCAAAATTAGTTTAAGTTCATTAGAACTTTATTTAGCCTATTTGAAAATTGTGTAAATCCAATACATTATTGGTTATAAAGAATAAAAATGTAAAACTTAAGATTCATTTTTATGAATAATTTCAGGGAATTCTCCTTATCAGAATCTGTAGCTGGGTGGGTGAATCGAGCAACCCAGGTGGGTGAATCGAGCGATGTTAAAGGACAAACTGTTAATTCTAGGATTTTGAAAATGAGATGTAAAGAACAAACTAATACTAAATCCTACTGCTATAATAACACTTTAAAATATATGTTATCCCTTGTGCTTGATGAAAGAAACACGGATATACTAACATTCGGCGGTGATGCTCTTCCATTGGTTTGACAAGAGAGAGATGTTGAGTCTTCAGACCTCGATATGCAAATTCATTAGCAACAGGCGGACTAGTCTGTCAGATGCAAAATGATTAATATAAATTTTTTTCAGTAAAATCTTTATCAGAAGCAACTCCATTAGTTAGAAAAAGCGATGTATAGTTATAACAGAACACTGCCCCAAGATTCTTAAGTGAAGTTTCAGCATCTAGTTACAAACTACAACATAAGTTTATGTTTCATCAATAAGTTTAAGTTTCATCAAGACTGAAAAATAAAGAATTTCAGTTAGATGGTAACGCTCTAACTAAATGCATTAGTTTCTACCTTAGTTCTGCTACAAGTATTCCACCTTTCTTGTTTGACAACAGGACTTCCCAGCGAAGATTCCAAAGTATTATTTTGGTTAGTGCTAGGTTGTTTCCTACTGTGCAACTCCTGGACTTTCTGTTGAACAGCAGGTTTCAGTTCCTCAAGCTCGGATATTGCATTTAGTAATTTCTGCAGCAGAACGAAAAAGACAGTAGTCAGAATCGTCTCACAACTAAAAAATTGGACAGGAGAGATTTTTAAGTCATTACCTTTCTAAGATAAACTTCATCGATCTGTGAAGATGCCCGATAATCTCGATGGCGCGGCATTGTATCCATAATCAAACTACGAAATAAGAAACCATGGAGATTCCAATGAGTGGCTGAGGCATCAAAACAAGTTCAATAGACCCACCTCCACATTTCCTACTACCTAGATATCTTATTTGCAAAAATGAAATTTTCAGTAAATCAAACATTAAATGATGACATTTTACATCCATTCTCACCTTGAAAATCTAAGAAGCATGACATACAAATCAACAATGTTTTTTTCTCCACGAAAGATGTCAGCCTACAGCGAAAAAACTATGTTATGGCATGAAACCATTGTAAAACAAAACAATGTATCATGAAACAGATACATAAAATGACTATTATGGGATGTACAAAAAGATTTTTCACAGCAGAAGAACAATATATCATGAAACAGATACACAAAATGACTATATGGGTGTACAAAAAGATTTTTTCGCAGCAGAAGTACTATGAAGTTTCTGCAATGACCAATTGATAAATTTTTCAAACAAAAATGATATAGCACTACCTCAATTATCTAATATAACTTAGTATATGTGATTCCAGTTACCTTTCATGTAAAATAAACAGACAACAATTCCAAACATCCATTTATTTACTTGGAACAGTGTCTGGACAACTATTAAATTGCAAGGAACTCAAATCCATCCAGTCAACAATACAAAATATAATGATCTAGGTACAATCTATAATGACCAAGGTAGTGTCATTAAACCATTTCAATATTCAAAGAATTAAGAGAAGTTCTGACAAAAAGTTAATAAACATAATTCATTTAGGTAATATTTTCATACATGTGATCTTACAACAGCCATGCCCCATAGCCACAGTGGATGACCAGCAAGCAAGATCCACCAAATTAACCAATTGAACCTTGTGTGTCTAGCTAACTATTGAACCCATGTGAGCAATATCTTACAGGTCACAGATTAATAACCCACAGGTGATAACTTACGGGTAATAATTTTTTTTGCCAAATGTAGATTCATGTGGTTGGTTTAAATCCAACTAAAAATTAGAATTGACTTTAAAATGAGCTAATTACAGATAAAGTGATACTTCACTAAGTTAATGAAAAGTAAATGTCTGATTCATCCCAAAAAGTGCCTAAAATACACCCCAATGTGTAAAAATGTCGATTCTATTATATTCTTTTCTTCTGCTCAAATCATCAACAACCCACCAAAAGCCCTTTCCGCAAGGTTTTCCCACTATTTTTCGAGATTGTTTAGCTTATAAGCCACAACATTTACAGTCCAAATCAGTGACGAAATGGATTTACAGCTTGACTTCTGGTTGGGATGATAGAGAAGAAAAATATATATAAGCATTAAATGTAAATTGGCTAAGAGAGATCTTCAATCCTCATAAAAATATATACATTAATTGAGCATAGCTATGATGAGGCATTAAATGTCTTTGAAGTTACAAGTGGACAATAAAAGACACGCCCATACATGTATATTTGCTTCAGGTAAATAGATAACAATTGTATAAACGCATTCTAAAAATGCCAGTAGATGTCTTGGTTAGAAAAGTGATCACACTACTATTAACCGTAAATTGATAGGAAAAGGTAAGCTAAAAATCACACGGTCCAAAATAGTTAAGAAGTATGTGTGCACAGATAAAAAGACAAGTTCCTGACTCCTGAGATAACGACGTTGATATAACTGATTACAACTATGTCATGCAAGTGTCAACTTTGAAAATAAAATTTGTGGGGATGACAGCACCACTATCATGTCTCTCTCAACAAGGAATAATATGATTTGGTGTAAATTAGTTACTCGTGTAAACAGAGTAATTATTCATTTATAAAGGAATTAGTACTTAGCTAACCTAAATATGAACCTTTTAAACAAAACGATTGAATGTCATCCAAAATATGTGATACTTGATTGGAATAAAAATTATAGAATTAAACATAAAAGGACACGAAAGTGGAGGCAAGGCACTCAGTTAGAGGACCATGCTATTAAACTCTGAAACACACACTTAAGTTTAAGATTATCCAATAGAAGGTAAAATAATATAATCGGGGTGAACCAGATGTCAACTTCAGGAAAAAATCATCAAGACGACAACTTTAATAGCACTTTTTGTCTCAACAACTGAACCTTGAGGTATTAGCATCGTGCAATAAATTAAGCCGAGCAAAGTTGTTTTCTTCATGTTTGTTCTAGTTTTTGCCACTTGTCTAACATCCCTTATTCTTCCTCGTACAAGCGACTAATGTTTACATAAAGGATGCTAGCAGAAAACATGTAAAAAATACGACAAGATTTCCCACATACACTTTTTCACTTATTTCAAGAAAATCGAACAACAGCCACCTTAAGCAGCGCACGAGAGCTCCATCGTTATAATAAGTAATTAAAAAAAAAAACATATCGTTGATGTTCCAATCATGAAATCCATTCCACGAGAAAGCCCTAACTTATTACAAATGGATACTACATTACAAAAAGCAACAAGTAACAGTATCAATTTCCTCTGCCATACGAAAACGACATTGTAATTTTTTAAAAAGATACACCAATAAACAATAAAAATTATCATCCATGAGAAATTCTAAAAAAAATAATAATAATAATCTTCCTTGTTTGTACAAATAGCATATAAACAAACATTGATCGCGTGAATTGAAAGTACCTGCTTGAGAATATTATCGGCAATTCGGTAGTAAAACCGGAGCGAGATTCGATTATCGACTTCGAGTTTTTTGGTACTCGCTTCGATATTGATCATTGCTCCAGAAGAAGATCGAGTCATCATTTTTAACCAATTACTTCCTTTCTACAACAATTTTTCACACTTTCATCGAATCGGTAAATTTGTGTGAACCGTGTACAACCGTCTACAGTGAGGGAGACGAAGTTCCTCTGCAGTCGTCTCTGTCGGCTCTTCGCTTCGAAGAGAGAAGAGATTGCAACGACTGAGGAGGAGGGTTCATTCAGCGACTTGGGCGGTGACAAAAATGACAAAACGAAAAGTCTTAAGTGGATTGCAAGAATGGAAGTGGGGGGATTGAAAATAAATTTCAAGAAATGAATTGCCTAAATTTTATTTTATTGAGAATTGTGAATTACTTATATTTTATTGGTATAATTTTTTATTTAAAAAATAATGAATTTTTGAAACTTTTAACATTCATTTGACTTTATTTATCATAAAAATTTTCTATTAAAAAATATAATTTATTACAATTGAGAATAGAATTTGTTTCATTACCAAAAATAAAAGTTGTATAGAAAAGTTTTTCCCACCAAATCTATGAAAAAAGCTTTCTTGGAAAACTAAGAAAATGTGAAAAACTAATTCCATAAAAAATTTAGTCACTAACATACAAAAAGTTGGAAATAGAATTTAATTTCCATCTTTCATGGAAAATAATGCCAAATCAAACATGGCCTAATATCTTCTTTTTTTTTCTTTGGATTGTTCACGTCACAATTTTTTATAAATATATCACATTTTAATTAGACATTAAACTCTGCTTTGTGAGAATTAAAATTATATTTTTAATAAAATAATTGATGAAATATGTAATTAAAAAATTATAAGGCTCATAAATAATGTAATTTAAATTAATTCTTGACTTTTATTTAAATTAAAATATAAATTTTAATCCTCCACATCGGGGCTAAACTTTATTCATTATCACACTTATATCCTTAACTTCTTTTATCACATTTTTATTTTTAACATTTCATTAGAAAATCTTGTCATTAATCATTAATTTCGTAAAAAAATATTGTTGATGCGATTTAAAATGAGGATCACATATTTAATAGCATTTTTATATATAAATGGGTCTTTTTACTCTATCGTAGAAAATTATGGAAATAAACCATAATCATGAACAAGTAGCATTATTCTCATGAAAAATTTATGTTCATTTGAGAATAAGATTGTAATAAAAAATTTTGGAGATATAAATGTGATCATGTATAAAGATTATAAACATATTATGCAATGAAAATGTAGTGTGGTTAATTGTGGTGTGAATATATTTAGCATTTTTTATTCACTTTTATTATTAAAATCTACTTAGGACTCATTTAACATGACTTTTGATAATTAAAAAAAGCTTTTAAGACCAAAAAAAAAAAGGTTTTTAGACAATTTGACTAATTTTATGAAAGTATTTTTTCTAGTTAAAATCTAGAGAAAGTTGATAAATGTGATTTCTTCTAAAAGCATTTTAGGATTAAAAATTCTTTTAAAATTAATTTTCAAATAGAAATTAAGATAACTTTTTTAATGAAGTTATTCTACATGAAATAAAGGCAAAAGTCACGCTGTCCTTAAAATCTTATTTTTTAGCTACACCAAGCAGGGATATAAACCAAGGCACATTTCCTTAATGAGGGCATCTGGGTGGAAAATATCACGTCATTCCTTATAATCTTCGTAGTAATAGATGGTGGCGTAAAGTTCCACGAGAAAATTAACTAAAACCCTTCTTTTCAAGATTACAATTTAAAAATAAGGGGATAAAGTTTACATTTCAAAATTCAGGTGGTAATTATATTTTATAATTAATATTATTAAAAAATTAATTACACTTCATAATACATATATATATCACCCACCCCCATCCGGTTAAACCTTAATACACCCACTCCCCACCCCTAACATCTCCATTCTCTCTCTACCTATACCCTCATCTCTCTACCTACGAGGAAAGGACCAGCACCTTCGAAGATCCATATTTTCAAATAATACCACCACCATAAGCAGCCTCAACACCACCACTCCACAACCAACCGCATTACCATTGTGCTCAGATCTGAACACCGCCACCATCAGATCCACCCCAAAACCATCGCCTGTTGTCCTGTCCACCGCCGGCTAGATCGAGTCACTAGACACCGTTGGCCACCGTAATTTCACCATCACTTCTCCAAATCAACAAACAACCACCAATAGCCTCCACCAAAATCAAACCAGACCGCAACATCGTCTCCTTCACGCAACTGTCATATTTTTCGATCTCTCAACTCTCACTGCCATTCGCCACCTCCACCCACATCAACTCGTAGAAATCACTGTCGTCGACATCTCCTCAACCAAAACCACCTCACACACCACCACATCGATCTTCAAAACTAAATCTTCTCATGAAAAAAATAAGTAAATTTTCAGAGAAGCATTCCTATCATCAACATGAAAATTGAAGCTGGGTCGACCGGTGTCCCTTGGTGGAGATCGCGATTGTACCACGCCGCTCACAATGGCGGTGACAGTCCGCTGCGCGTGGTGACGTCGTTGGATAGAGATTATCGATGGGTCGATCGACACCGCTACTGATGATGAGAGGAGCGAGAGTAGTACAACAACACGTCGTCAAGGTGGAGATCGCAGTTGTACCAGAGGTTACGACGGCACTCCTCTTCGACGGCGCTGGTCCTTTCCTCGTAGGTAGAGAGAAGAGGGTATAAGCAGAGAGAGAATGGAGATGTTAGGGGTGGGTGTATTAAGGTTTAACTGGGTGGGAGTGGGTGATATATGTATGTATTATGAAGTGTAATTAAATTTTTAATAATATTAATTATAAAATATAATTACCACATGAATTTTGAAATGTAAACTTTATCCCCTTATTTTTGAATTGTAATCGTGAAAAAAAGGTTTTAGGTAATTTTCTCTTTATGTATTATTCCCAAGTCCCACGCTAAATCCATCTCCACATGCTAGTGGGTGTAAGGCCTTGATGGGCCAGCATGCTAGCACATCTGGGCGATGCCCAAACGTGTTGAAGAGTCCAAATAACACGGAGATAACGATTATATAGGGAAAAAAAACCTTCTACAAAAATTATTTTATCACATCAATTACTAAAATTATATCTTATAAATTCCTAAAAGTAAGGGAAGATCTAAAAGAATTAGGAAAAAATCTTGAATAATCAATCTCTATAAAAAAGAAAAAAAATCTAGCCTTAGACGGAAAGGGGTTAAGGAGAGTTCACCTTAACTAACCTAGGATTTTACCTGCCAATGACAACACGTCGTGTGGAATTAGGGTTACAACATCCTAACCTAACTCCATAAGAATCTTTCCTTACAAATAGCCATGCACATGTAATAAAAAGGTACACATTGCACCATTTTTGGGCAGAGACAATCATGTTTGAGAAGTATTTATAAACTGTTTTAAATTATAAATAATTAGAAATGAGTAAACGATAATTGAATAATAATTGTAAGTCATCGAAATGTGTGGATAAAAAGCGGTTAAAATATTTATATACAAATTATATATATGAGCCAAACATATGTTAACTCTTACACATGAGTAACGACCTCTGACATTTTGGACTGTGTTAAAACGAAACACTGTTAATGTACATGACCTCTATTGCCTTGACTAATAATCGAGATGAGATTACTGTATACACTTGAAATGTACTCACATTGTCCATTAGACGTCTTAATAGTCATATTAAGTTATCGTCGAGTTTGTAAAGAGAAATAAATACTAGAACTTGGGTTATGTAAATATGCATGAACCAAGATTTAGAAAATGGCACGTTATACTTTTTCTATGTAACCTTCTCTCTCTTGAAGTGACACTTCTGATTTTCTATGTTTCATACTATGTTGATTTGAGGGGAATAGATTCACGTTTTCTTATTACGTTCCTGTTTCCCATCAATATTTCCAAATTGCATTCTTACCGAGGGTATGTAAACCCTTGATATTTATGTGATCTCACATTACATTTTTATGTGACTTTTCGTTGTTTTTTTTCAAGAGACGGTATCATGTTGCTCTTTAGTATGTTGTAAATGATTGAGACTTATAGTCCCAACATATGTATATAAAAGCAATCGATTCAAAGATGAGGGATTCACTTTGAAAAAGGAAAACTATATTTCGGCTAATTCTTTTATTTATATTCACCCCCAAACAATTGTTTTAACAAATTGGAATTTAATGTAATAAGATACAATTATTCAGGGCTTTAAATAATGATATTTTATAATTCTTTTGATGAAATATAGTCTACTTTATTATGTATTGTGTTTAATAGCTAAAACTCATTATTTAAGGAATGAAAGGAGGAAACAATCTAAAAATAAATAAAATTGGTGAAATCAAAACTATGGAGACTTAATTGCAACATGCTCAAAAGTTATGTCGAACCTTGTGATAAAAGATTTGTGAGTGTTATGGGTCAACTGGATGAAGAAAGATGTCTACGAGATGAAATAGAATCAAAATATTATCACATATCAAGTTCCATTCGAAAAAATTATGTTATGAATTTTCAGCTTCAGATTGAGACTCATTTTTGACAAGTCCAACGTTCGAATTGGAAAATAATATCTCAACAACAATTGTAGCCCTTTGAGTTATCTTTTCAATGCACTTTGAATCACCTCAATCGAATATCGGAAGAGAAATATATGACAAAAATACTGAAAATTGCTCGAAAGACGCGAGCTAGCCACGAGGCTAGCCACTTGAGCGGTGTTTTTAGCCCTTGCGGACACAAGGCTTTATCCTTGTGCGGTTGCATCCGTCCCCTTCCTGCAACAGGTCCCCAATCCGTCTTAACCATGTGACCGCACCCACTTCAACCTTGCAACTGCAAAGGCTATTTTTTAGACCAAAAAGACCAATTTCCTTTTTCCATTTAAACTCTACTTGGAAACAATATTTTGGCACACTATATATACCATAACATGTCCAGAATGTCTAGATTCTCCATTACACCTAAAGTTCATTATATTCTACATATTTTGGAGGTGAAAGAACAAGTCTATTCATCAATTCAAGGCAAATCATATAAGGATTTCGAAAATTCATAGCCCGATTTCAATATTTGAGCCAAGAACATGGATTTTTCATACTTCTTCCATCTTTCTTATTTTCGAGTGATGTTTTTCCAATTTCTCTTGTGTAATTCAATTATAAACATGCTAGACTGAGTACTTATTTGTATTGGATAGATGATGAACCTTATTATTTGTCAATTTCAATTCAAGACTCGTTAATTTAGTGATTCTTGAGTTTTTGATTACTTATGCATAATTATTGTGCTATTTGAATTATTGACCACCATTTAAATAATTTATTGCATATTCGTAGAGTTGAAAAGCTCACAGTAGGTAGAACACTGCATATTTAACACACGAGCAATAGATATTAAGAATAATATGTATGGCATGTGCAATCGCGTGAAAATAATCATGTTATTAAATGCATGTTTTTCATATGAATTCGGACTAGAAATTAGACCGAGTCTTGTTAAGCATAGGTTTGATATTTCTTGGAAATGAAAATTAAATAAAATTGGATTATTGATTGTCATTAACATTAGGAAAATAATAATTTTTTTGTACGTTGAGAAATGACACTAATAGGGAGATTCAGAAATCCAATATTCATCACATATTTGCTAAAAATCACTCTTAATTGGTTTCTTAGTTAAGATTATATTAGAAGACCATAACAAATCTCTTTTGATGTTACTCTTTATTGAATTTGATGATAACTAGTAGATCAAAATTAAATATTATTCATCGTATGACGATAACTTTAAACTCACTTTATCTATTACTTGTCAATGATTTCGTACGCTTGTAGGATTTTACCGAACATAATGCACTATAACGTATGCAACAATACGATGCGAAAGCTCAAGATCACGAAAAAAAAAAAAAGAGAGTACTTTGAGTCATGTTACAAATCAAGCTATGGGAGATATCATTCATCTTTGGAATGTAGAGCCACTATATCCCCAACACATATATAGTATTGCGAGTCGTCCTCAAATATATTCGTTGGTTCCAAGGTCCATTTGCTTAAATGAATTTTGTGATATAAATATGACGTGTGATAATGGTTAGGAAAATGCCACATTAACAGAAGAATTTGGCCAGATTGTTTGACAGAAGAGAGTATGGCATTTGTTGATTGGATGAGAAATGCGATTGTATTTTAAAAAGTCCAATGATAAAACGTTACGTGAGATTATGTCAACCATTGTGTCAACCTATCATCTATGATTCATGTCAAGCCCATCATATTTACGCAAGTTATGTTGAAAAATGAGTTGTTGACCATTTATGTAGGCCAACTCAGACTCACACGATTTTATATAAGTAGAGTGTAGTTTGATTTTGAATTCAAACAATTCCTTTAAGCATCCCTTAACCTATATAGCAGAGTGAAAGATATAGTGTGGAATATGACAATGGAATTTTGTGCCTTAAATATAAAATACATAAAGGGCTTGAAGATTATTTATTGTGTAAAATTCTAAGAACATTAGCACTTGTGGAAAATGAACTCTTACAATTACTTTTTTTTTTTGTTGACAAGCCGATATTTTATTCAACCATATCCTTTTTGGTGTTGTTTACAATGGAAGTAGGGGAATTATCTAGGCACACACTATTCTACTAAAAGAAAGAAAGCCTCTTAAGCATGGGATACACTACGTCGTTTGCTTCCCAACAAATAGGGGAACTTGTGAAGTACGGTAAACCTTAAGCAAATCTATGTCACAATTGATGAAAGATCATTTAGAAGCACGATGTTAGGCTTGTGTGCGACATCAATGACATTGCTGCATACAGTATCCATATAAGAAAATGTCAAGTCGACGTTCAATTCAACTTTTAAACCCTCTAGCATAGTCATACATTCACTAAGGTGCTCTAACAAATTTACATGCAGCATTAGGCCATTAACCATTTCACCTCTCATATGTCAACAAACAAGTTTACAACATCATCAACCTTAATTTTTAAATTCGTGATAATCACAACTGATAATGTATAGCGCTATTCAATAAAAATAACCTTTTTAAAATATAAAATTCTTGAACCGAGTTTTAAGTTTTCAATTATTTCAAGCATGCAATATAATATTAGTTATGCAAAAAGAAAGGCATCTATAATTTATATCAATTTAGTCTAATAGAGTAGGTGTTGAATTGGTTTGAGAATGAAATTATCAATAAACAAGATCAACCACTACCTGCTCTTCATCAAACCTCAACCATCTTGAAAAATACAGTTTTGAAATTTTCATTATTAGATTCTCATTTCACTCCAATAGGTTCAAACATACATATTTTTCATACAGCCGGAATTTTGACCAAGGAAAATTAAAAGAAAAGATTGACTGGAACTCCCCCAAATTGTAACTTGAAATCCAACTTCGTTGTCAACGCCTTTTTCCAGTTGAATTTCCCCTTCTTTTTGGTCAATTTTGAAGAGCCCACCTGTTGGTACAAAGCTAAAATCCAGAGAATAGCAAATGTGTGCTGAACTTCCATGTAACTGGGTTAAAATTTCAGATTAAATATGGATCCCAGTATTAGGGAATTCATTTCTGTCAGATTGTTTGATGCCTCCATGGGACTATTTTCCGACATTTACAGCTGTCTGCGGCGGCGAGTGAGGGCCAAAAACGGAGAAGACGCCGTGGACGACGGCACAGAAGAATCTTCCGACTTGTTTTTCAATCTCCAGAATCTACAAGTTGCCACCAATTTCTTCTCCGAAATGAACCGGCTGGGTCAAGGTGGCTTTGGGCCCGTCTACAAGGTACTCTTTTCGCCTTCTCCATGGAGTTAACTTTTCTCTTCATGGTTAAAGAAATTTCCAAAATCAATAAAAAAACTTTCAGTGATTGAAATGGGAAATAAGTAATTTAGAGGTTAACAGAGAGTTACTTTGAAATAAGTGACATTTTTTACTTAGGAGAAAGAAAATAAATCCAAATCTTTACAAGATTTTATTCTCTCGATCTAAATTTAAACAATTCTCTCAAATTTCTAACAATGAAACAATCTTGAGTCAACAAGCCTACACCTCGTGGAGTATTTGTAAGAGCCAAATGTTGGAGTTATGGATGAAGTATAACACAAAAACCACGTCAGAAATCAACAAGGAGACGTTTTCTCCCACATGGGCTGCACCACCAGCTCCGGCCTTCTGTTTCTCTTTTTCGCTCCCGGGGCCTAGGCACTCCATTTTGGTCCCAATGCGTCCAAAACACTTCTTTATCGATTCCAAAGTCCTTATCCCAAACAAACTCTCAATCTATGATAATATTTGATCATTTATCAAACCGAACTTCTAAACCAAAATTACCCAGGCTTCCTCCGTGAATCAAATTTCCAAATCACATGGAATTTGTTGCTGTAATACCAACAGATTTTATCATTGTTGATATTATTGACTCTATCCCTTCCATGACCAGGTGCCTTCCTTTCACGAATAACAAGACCATGTGTCTGGGCTTCAGAACCGACTACTAGATGCTTCATCTTCTCCTTAAAATAAAGAGCTTATATACCTCCTCAATAGTAAGAATATCTCGACTATAGTGAATGGTATCTCTAAAAAATCACATATGAAAGCGGCAACGAACATAACAATATAAGCCCTAAATCCTCTTCATCATACTTGACCTCCATGGTCTCCGAGTCAGCAATGATTTTCTTAAACACCGATAGATGATATTTCAAAGATCCACTTTCCGTCAAGCAATGAGAATACAAGCACTGCTTCAAGCGTAACTTACTTATCAAGCTTTTTGTCACACAAAGCTGCTCCAATTTTAATCACAACCCAACGACACTTTTCCTTTACCACGTTCTGAAGAATTTGATTAGAAATATGAAGATGTATCTGTATAGAGTTTTCCAATCCTTGCATTGCTTCTCCTCCACAGTCATTGTTGTGTACATTCTATCTATTCCCAACAAAGCATCATCAAGATCCAATTGAACAAGAATCGCTCGCATCTTGATCTGCCACAAAGAGTACCGTTGCGATCCAAAAGTGGAATCTCGATTTTCTTAATTGTCATCCCTGAAACAATTGACCTTGTTCAAAGATAGGCTTATTAATGCCTACACTTTCAACAGCTTTGCATGCGCGTTAGCTACAAGGTATATCTTTAAAGATCCAGAGGCCAAGGATCTGCAGTCTCAAAATTTTACTCAATTTTTTTTGAAAGGGGTGAGCTTGAGCCCCCTGCCCTGATCAATTCCTAGATCCACTCCTGATTTTATTCCACTATCACCATATATGTACTTTACTGCACAATAATCATTAGTCATATGGTTATTAGGAGAGTTTCCAGAAGCTGCAATTTATACGTGATTCTGCTGTGGGATCTAAAATATAGTATTGATTAGGAGCATTACTAAGAATAAAGTTAAATAGAACGTTAGTTTCACAATTGAATTTGGTCTTTTTATTGCTATGATAACAAAATATAGACAAAAGAAATGCATTGCTTTACAAGCTCTGTAAATGTAAAGATATTTATGTAGTCTTATAGGTTTCTTTAACCATGTGTCAATTTTTAAAATGTCATCAAGCAGGCATCTTAATTTCACTGCATTAATTAACCGTGTTTGTAGTCCAGAAAAGCACTGAACTATAACTAGCTGACCTTTTTCTAATAAATTCTTTTGTCAAATTCCTGTTCCCAGGGATTGATGCCAAATGGTCAAGAAGTAGCTGTGAAGAAGCTGTCCTTGAATTCTGGACAAGGGCTGAAAGAATTCGTGAATGAGGTGAAACTACTATTGAAAATTCAACACAGGAACTTAGTCATATTGCTAGGATGTTGCGTGGATGGACCTGAAAAGATGCTTGTGTATGAGTATTTGCCTAACAAGAGTCTCGACTACTTCCTTTTTGGTAATTTGTTTCTTCTCTCGGTTGGCTTAAACTATTTATTTATGCAAAATTTTGAACGAGATATGAGAGTTGGCATTTTGTGACTTTTCAGATAATGTTGTGGCTTTTCAGATAAAAAGAAGTCCCAGCTTCTGGATTGGAAGAAACGATACAAAATAGTTAATGGTATTGCAAGAGGCCTTCTCTATCTGCATGAAGAAGCGCCTGAAAGGATAATTCATAGAGACATTAAAGCCAGTAATATACTGCTAGATGAGCAGCTGAATCCAAAAATCTCGGATTTTGGTATCGCAAGGTTATTTCCCGGGGACGACACACATTTCAACACGTTAAAGATTTCCGGCACTCTGTGAGTTGTTCTACTCCTCATCTCTTTCCATGTCATTTTCTTCAGTTTACGGAGAGCTTAACGTCTTTGTTTAATGCAGTGGTTATATGGCTCCTGAGTACGCAATTCGTGGATATTTGTCTGTGAAGACAGATGTCTTTAGTTTCGGCATTTTGGTCTTGGAAATTGTCAGTGGAAGAAAAAATCGTGACGGGTTGCTTGATGCTGAAAAGGCCGACCTCTTAAATTATGTAAGAGAAGAAAATTAATATGAAGTTCCTTCCCCAATTATGCCATTTTCTTGATAAATGCTAGTTTTCTTATACTCGTGATGAGAAAAGAGGAGGCATGCTATTGTCCCATTATATAGTTGAAAACTGGGTATGAGTTAGGTGTTAGATGAAAAAATGAAATGGCCTTGCATGTGGAAGGCATGATGAAGACTAAATTTGAAGAAAGAAATGTATCCTTGTAACAACTTAAAATTTTTAGATAGCAATATGTACATTTGTTTAATAACTTTGTTATCTCATCGTTACAGACATGGACACTTTTCAAGGCGGGGAAGTCAGAGGAACTAGTTAGAGGAAGCCTCGATAAATACAATCCCGACGAAGCTGCAATGTGCATTCAATTAGGATTGTTATGCTGTCAAGCTAGTATTGCAGATAGGCCAGATATGAACGCTGTTCATCTCATGCTATCAAGCGATTCGTTCACTTTACCTAGACCTGGGAAGCCCGGGATCCATGGCTGTGTAAGCCGGTACACTACTACGACATCTGCCCCTTATACTAACACTACGAACGGTAGCACCAACCAAACTGACATTACTAAGGCCTCCATAGGTAGTAGTTTTGCTGAGGATTACTCTAGAAATTCGATCTCTCATTCATCAATGGAGGAAGGTAGATGACTTTGTTTAGTATATTATTGAGTTATACAGTATGTCTTGATGTATATACAGTCCTCTTTTGATTTATCTCGTTTTTGTTCTTTCACAAATTTGAAATTGATTTTCAATTGTCATCTATTGAATATGATATCAGAGGTGAACAAAAAAAAAAAAAACTACCAATCTGTCAAATCGAATTGAAATCGCAATTTTGAAATCGTTGATTTGAGTCCATGTTTGAGTTCAAACGGTGTCTCGCACGAGTTACAGGCCTTTCTCCAGCAAAATATGAGGTTCAAACCGGTATTTACATTCATATAATTCAAGAACTGGGGTGGAATAATTAAACCCATGGAAGTCATATTTCTTGTATTCCTTTACTATCCATTAAAAATCTTGATAACAAAAACTTGATGTGTTATTGCACATAGAATTCAATAACAATTTCATGTTCAAAATCGTCCTTCAGGTAATGGCATTTCTAATTTTAATTGGAATCGATAGAACTCAGATCATTTCATTGACGTTACACAGTTCTTTTAGGGACATGTTCAGTACACGAGTTGAGATTGAACAATACAACCTCTTTATCTGCTCTAACATTGTATATTACTACACTATCTATATTATGAAATGACATGTTACTAGCTAGTGGAAATTTGTATGTCATTCAAGGTGTGAAGTGAAAATATTGTAAGTTCTAATTTATAAATATCCTAGTTATTTAACAGTGGACTCTTCGGTGGATTTGTATCAGTATGAGTTACACCCTCAATACATTCACACATTCAGGGTTAAAACATGGTTAGACTTCAAATTTACATTGTTGCTTCGCTATGATCAAATAACTCTTTTTTTATTCCAAATAGTTACAAAAGTTATATTTTTATTTCAGCTTAGACACTAGCAGAAATGCTCGCATGGTGGTGCTTGCGATGGCAGGGTGATAAGTGTATTTTATACACTTATTTATTGCCTTAAATCATGATGTTTTATTTTATTTTTTTATTAAATTCTACTT
>CAIGRB010005085.1:13730-31959 GCA_903798255.1 Fraxinus quadrangulata | reverse complement strand
ATAGTCACAATTTGAATCAAACACATCCATTGTATCCTGAGAAAGATTTTCTTTCATACCCCAGTCGTGATTTTGTTGAATAGAAGAGAAACATCTCTTAAAAGATAATGATTTTCGTGCCTTGAAATTCATTAGTTTTTTTTCCAGATTTTCATATATATTTCCCAACATAGTTTATAATTTTCTTTGATAATTCATTATTCTCTTACTTAGTATCCTGTCCCCTGCTGTTAAGCTGACACGTAGTCTGTCGATTACATCTTTTGAATTGATTTTTGCCCTGACCATCATCGGAGCCACTTTAAAATTGCCTCCGCCGGATTTAAAGAAATTTTCTTAATCTGATTTCTTCTTTCGACAAGAAAAAAATTTATCACCTCATTGAGTATTACCAATAGATTTTTTTAACAATTCAATTCTCGATACCCGTCGATCAACTTGAAACTAATACCATTGATCGATATATATCCGCTGTAACAAACAGTTCTTAAGATTAAAAGGCTTCACTAGCTCGTACAAAAGTTAGTTGTGAAGAAAAAAAATAAGGTGTGCTCGTTTATTTACATGCTTGTGGTGTTATCTCGATTGTTTTAATAATTTTCTGTTTTTGTTAAATTACGTTGGTACTAAAACAAATTTGTAGTTCAACTCGACCTTTACAAACGAGTTGCGAAGAAGAAACCTTAAATTTTGAGGACATTAAATTCGCGACAACATGTTTGTTATTCAAGTTGATTAAAGTGAAGTCGAAGCAGGTATTAGTTAGTGAAAGCACCATCACACATTTCTTTATGTAAAAGGAAGGTTAGAGACAATGACTATATGTATTAGCTGGCAAGGACTGCAATAGATAGTGGATCACCGTCACACAATGAATTATTATGTATAATTTATTACGTACGCACGAGTTTGATTAAAAGTTGTATGGTATGACATGAAAGGAATAATTTAGGTTCCTATTGTGTACGAGGTCAAATGTTCCATCATCAACTTTGACTCGATTTCATCATATTCAATCATCGCATTATGATATCATCTTATATTACTTAGGGAAAAAACCTTCTCAAAACAAATACACTCAATTATTTTTTTACGAGTACACGTGCGTATACATAAATTAACGATAATAAAGTTATCGATAGGAGTGATCTGCTTGAAAACTTGTCTCGATTTGGTTCGTGGGAGGCTCAAGCTCATTTTGATATGAGTCATTGTTCGAACTGAGTTCACCTTTTTTCACGAGCTAGTTCATTTGGGTTCCTGGACGTTCTTGTTTTTTGGCTCACTTCGTTAATTTCTTTGAAAAAAGCTTGCTTTTGGTTTATTATGTTAGTTTTTTTTAAAATAAAATAAATAATTAGTCGGTTCGTGAGGCCCATGAGCTTATTGGTCGAATCGAGCCCCCTTTTTTTACCACAAGCCGAGCTTGGGTGTTTAAGGGTCGAGTAAGATCGATTCGATCTATTGCCACACCTAATTATATGTGATATATAATAGACAGTGCTAAAAGTTCATTCTATTGTCACTTCTAATTGTATACGATATGTAATAGATGGTATTAAAAGTTGAAATTAATATTATTCATAATACAATACAACATTCGTCGTGAATGTTGGAATTGACTACTCTTGACGCTATAATAATATATTTCAAAAGTGTGCCTTAACAAAAACGTGCAGAGAGAGAAATTAACTTGTGTACGTGAAATAATAATTCATAATTTTTAACATATATATCTTCAACTCGTGAGAATCACATGGAGTCACACCCCCATGGCCCCATCCCCCAAAATACACAAATTATCTGTTTGAATCATCATATAATGAGAAAAGAATTTGACCAACTTGGGTGTGACCAATTTATTAATGATAAATATTGCTCGAGTAATATGTAAAAATAGACATTATACATTAATATTCAGAAATTCAACTTCTAAATACTTGTAATTTTTGAGAATATAAAATTTTCTCGTTTCTATTTCTTCAAATAAATGAACTGTTGAAAGGTTTGTCTAGACCAAAAAGAAAGAAAAGTGATTAAAGAATATAGTCAAAACATTGATATAAAATTTAGAATAATTTATATTTATCATTATTGTTGGAATTTGGGTGTGATCCGAATTCTTTTGTTGACTTGTTGAAGTAATTAAATAATTCTAATTGAAGTGCACGTCATCAAGAATTCAAGTTTGAAATGCTATTGGAGTCCTATGTCAAGTTAATGTTCTATTCTGAAAGTCAATTGAGAGTTGAAATTTGTATTGAACTTAAAGAGATTGAAATTATAGACCGGGAAGAAAATTTGTCGCATTTTCGCTAGCTGACCACTCGAGCAACACCTGCAGGTTTTCTCCCGAGACTTTGTCGCTCACCGGGCGCTCGAGCGACGGACCTATCGCTAGCTTATCGTTCGAGCGACAGTGTTATCTGGTCCAAACCCGTTTCGCGTTTGAACACGTTTTTGGCATTCTACTTCAACTACAACTCAACTATTAAGGTTTGGACGTCTCCCTACATAGTTACCTATATATACTTAGATTTTCTCTACAATTTTATAAGTGTGAGATATATGATTACTAGAATATATGATCCTTTGTAATCTTCTCCATTTTTTCTATTATTATTGAGTTAATAGAATCTCTTAATTTCTCTGTCATATTCTTATTTTCTTTTATTCTTGATTTAATACTTCATATTTTTTCATATAAGTTCAACATATCAATCTGGTGATTAGTCTCACAACAAGTTGTATAAATCATAATAAGTGGTATCGGAGCCCAGGTTCAGTAGTTCCGCACAACGTAAGGGTTGATTTGTTCGAAATTTTTGTTCGTGATGGCTACCATGAAGTATGACATTTCACTTTTGAATCGGAACACTAGATTTTCGCTATGATAGGTTAAGATGCGTGCAGTACTCGCACAACAGGATTTGGATGATGCATTGTTGGGAATTGACAAGATGCCCACAACTTTGACCGCGAAAGAGAAATTACGGAAGGATAAAAAGACAGTTTCTCACATTCATTTTCATCTATCAAATACTATTCTTCAAGACGTTTTGAAAGAGAATTCAACAGCTGCTTTATGGTTGAAGTTGGAGAATTGTGGATGACTAAAAGTTTGACAAGCAAGTTGAACCTCAAGTAGCATTTATACTCTCATCGAATGGCAGAAGGAGAATCATTGGAAGATCACCTAATTGTATTTAAAGAGATCATCACTGATTTGAAAACTTTGAAAGTAGAGTATGTTGAAGAAAATTTGGCATGGATCCCATTGTGTTTATTGCCCGCTTTGTTTTCTTCATTTAGAGATACGCGATCTTGTATAATCGTGATACTCTTACCATAAATGAGGTGTATGATGCTTTGTATTCAAAAGAGAAGATGAGGCATCTGGTTTCTGAGGCCAGAGATGGAGAATGCATGGTTGCTCATGGTGGTTCTGGAATTTGGAGAATTGTGCATGACTAAAAGTTTGACAAACAAATTGAATCTCAAGTAGCGTTTATACTCTCATCGAATGGCAGAAGGAGGATCATTAGAAGATCACCTGATTGTATTTAAAGAGATCGTCACTGATTTGAAAACTTTGGAAGTAGAGTATGTTGAAGAAAATTTGGCCTGGATCCTATTGTGTTTATTGCCCGCTTCATTTTTTTCTTTTAGAGATACGCGATCTTATATAATCGTGATACTCTTACCATAAATGAGGTGTATGATGCTTTGTATTCAAAAGAGATGATGAGGCATCTGGTTTCTGAGGCCAGAGATGAAGATGACATAGTTGCTCATGGTGGTTCTGGAAGTGGCAGATCAAAGTCTAAGTTAGTAATTAGATTTGTAACTACTGCAATAAGAAGGGGCACTTAAAAATGATTGCTACAAATTGCAGAATAAAGAAATGATGGCTGCAAGTAGATATTCAGATACTTCAGGCGAAGCAGACCTCGTGGAGAATGTTGTAAGTGATGAAGATCTCTTAGCTATTTCTGACGTCGAGTCTAAACCAGAGAAGGCTTGTATTCTTGATTCAACATGTGTGTTTTATATGTATCCTAATAAGAACTTGTTTACTACATATGAAACTGTTTCCAAAAGTTTAGTGGTTATGGGAAACAACACACATTGTCGACTTACTGAAATTGGTACGGTCAGATTGAAACTTTTGGATAGAACAATTAGAACACTTGTCTATGTTCGATATGTTTCGGATTTGAAGAAGAATCTCATATCTTTGTCTATCTTTGATTAAAAAGGTTATGAGTTCTTTGGTGGAGGTGGAGCCTTGGAAGTTTGTAAGGGTGCCCAAGTTATATCGGAGGGACGGAAAATGTCTCAATTATACATCTTGTCGGGTCGTACAGAATCTAAAAGAGTTAGTCATAGTTTGGTTCAATACTTTTAGGAGCTCATAAATGGTCAGATTTGAAGAATAGAGCTCAATGGAGTTTAGAAGATATGGGTAATGTCGCTTTGCCATCATCACCTGCGGTGCCATTGTATTCAGTTGCTACAGACGGACCTAGTGGAACAAGGTATGTGGATGCCGATTTTGTTGAGCATACTTTAAGTGAAGTAGAAGGCATACAATTTAGCAATTGACCTTCTATAAAATCATTTGGTATTGATTCTGCTCTGGGGTGTGTTACAACTCATTTTGGTTAATTTAAAATTATTGTAATTTTTTGAAAATTTGAGGTAATTCTGCAGAGTAGTGTTTGGATTCATTGGAAGAGGTGGAGTTTTATTTTTTACTTTTGTTGGAGAAATTAATTTGGTTATTGTTAAAGAAGTCAGTTCATTTTTGGTGGAATTCGTGTCAAGGTGGAGATTGTTGAAATTTGGGTGTGATTCGAATTCTTTTGTTGACTTGTTGAAGTAATTAAATAATTCTAATTGAAGTGAATATCATGAAGAATTCAAATTTGGAATGTTATTGGAGTCCTATGTCAAGTTAAAGTTCTATTTTGGAAACTCATTGGGAATTGAAATTTTTATTGGACTTAAAGAGGTTGAAATTATAGATCGGAAATAAAAGTCGCCGCATTTTCGCTAGCCTACCACTCGAGCAACACCTGCAGGATTTCTTCCGAGACTTTGTCGCTCGCCTGGCACTCAACGGACCTATCCCTAGCTAAAATTAAAAGTTGATAAAATATGTAGATCTTATAAAATACGTAGTTAAAATTAAAGTTTGATCAGTTATGCACTTTAACAATTTTTTTTTTATGAAAGAAACACTTAATACAAATGTTAGTTAGTGTGAATATAATTTAACTAATTCAATTTGTCATGCTGTTTTAACTGTTAGGTAAAGTAATTTAATATGCCTTTCTTTGGTATAGATTAAAATCTAGTTTTAATCTCGTATTTAAAGTTAAAAATTAATTTTATCATAATATTTCAATTGAACAATAATTTTTATACTACATATTTTATCAATTTTTATCAAAATCTATTAAAAATTAATTTTAATCTACACCAACGATATAGTATCAAAGCCAAACAAATATCTCGATTTTAAATATAAACTCATTTATAAAATATCCTTTAGTCGTAAAGTCTTGAATGACAAAAGGTATATGAAGCGGTGACGGACTCAAATAAATAAATAAACTTCACTTCTCTCAATGGTTAAGTCGTTAAAGAGTACTTTAAATAAAGCATTTTAACATATTTTAAACTCATTTCAAGCAATTAAGTTAATTTATTCTCCAATCAGTTTAGTGATGATGACAAAGGGTATAAAGGCATGTTGGTGATAACTTTTAAGATTGAATATGGTTCGTAAGAGCATCTCCAATATATTTTCTACCTGCGAAATAATTTTTTATTTTATTTTAAAGAGTTAAAACTAAAAAATGAATTCCAAAAAACTCTATATTTTAACTTTTTAAAGTAGAGAGTGGATTTTGCTCTTCAAATTTAGATAGTCAAATTCACTGTCTAATCTTAATGTACAATGATTGCATTTAATAAATAATATATTTCAATATTCTACTTCTTAAACTGATTAATCAATTGACATAAAAAAAAATTCCTAAATAAAATATGAAGAGAAATTAGTAAATATTTCTTGAGAAAAACAGAATAAAAAGTCAAAGTAGAGAGTTTGTTAGAACGTGTAAAATTTTCGACTCTCTAAATTTAAAAATGAAGAATCTCTTGGTGATGCTCTAACATTGTCTTCGTATATTTGTTTCATTGCATTCGTTTTAATTACACCAATTAATCATCTTTAATCTTTACTTATTATTGCATTTATATCTTCAAGTTATATTGTCGGAAATATGTACAAAAATTTGCTAACTAACCACGTGAATAAGACATGCTCAATTAGTGTCACATAAGCTTTCGATGGCCTTGTTGGAACCTAACATAGTGATAAGATACACCAAAAACTTTGAATTCCTGCTTCGCGGTTTATTTACGAAAACTTTGTTCATGTTTGCTTTCGTAAAAAATCATATTTTTATTATATTTTAATAAAAATTAATGGAATGTATGGTCGATCAGTTGATCAAAGTCGTGAATTTCATAAAATGGGTAATTAAATTAAGCCCCTGTTTGACACCCATTTTGGGTTAAAAAAATTTTTTGGAATAGTGATTGATGGAAAATTGTGTGGTTAAAAAAGTAAAGAGAATTTTTGGGTTTATGTGTAATATTATTTTATTGATAAAATGTGTGGTTGAAATGAAGAATGAGAAATAAAATGAGATAAAAAAATGAGTTTCAAACATGGGCTTAATTATTAACGTTGACTTCAATTTTTATCGACATTTTTGCAAAATGAAACAAGGGCTATAATTTCACGATTTTATTCCTTGTTTGCCTCTTGTTTATAATAGTCCTAATAAATCTTTATCTACATATTTTGTGGGATTCACAAATACCACTAACTTATTCAGCAATCATTTTATTTTATTTTTAAAATGTAAAATAATTATAAACAACTCATAGACTTTTTCTCAAGATCGACGAATTTAGGGGCTAGCCGACATTTCAATTTTTCGTCTATAAATTTTTGTTCTTATGTAAAAAATAAAAAAAATTGAAGAATTACATATTAACTTAAAAAAAATTAATCTGCTTCTAGATCCGTCCATGCTCAACAACATAGAGACACGTATATGTATGCCTGCATGTATTATCCCTTTCCTTGTGTACCCTATGTTCTACATTAAAGTGGGTAGACCCCCACTTATTAACTCAAACCCAAACACTTTCTTATCTGATTCATATTCATTTATATATATAAGTGCCCAGAATCCTCGTATGATACTAATAATACCACATTCATTGAACCCTCTTCACCCCTCCAATCTCTCTCTCTCTCTCTCTCTCTCTCTCTCTCGCCATGAAAGAAGAAGAGCAGAATAGCTTCGGGGAGAAGTACCGCCGGCCACCGCGGAGGTCATTCGGGCAGAGGTGTAGCCGCCTAGTGAAGGAGCAAAGAGCAAGATTTTATATTCTCCGGCGGTGTGTCACCATGTTAGTTTGCTGGCAAGAATGTAATGATTCTTGAATTATATCATATAATTTTTTGTTTCTTTCAACCAATGTATATGTACTTTAATCAGCAAAATAGCTATTGAAAAATTTTGATCCTACAAATGTACTTAGAGAATTTAAGCTTTTTCCTTCAGTTTGTATGATGAAAAACAGTCTTCAGATGAGCTATACACTAGAATTTTCTTGAAAATATGAATATTCATATGTAAATAAGGCAGTTTTTTTTTTTTTTTTTTTTTTTTAGCGAATTCGATATTTTCTGCACTAAATTTTTCCATTTAGATTGCCATTTTTTAAATATCTTTAATTAAAGTTGACTTATTTTTATGAAAATATTATGAAAAAAAATTGTATTCAAGAAAATTATAGGTTATAATATTATATTATTTTTACTGGTGCAAAAAAAGTGAATTTGATTATTTACTAGAGGTAATTAACAAGTTACTTTTCTTTCAATAAGTACAAGAATTAGTTCAGATTGTTTTTTCAAAATGAAAAATGAGTTCAAATTTATAATAATTCTGTTACATGTACATTAAGATTTACATAATGAATTATGTAATGCCACACGGTACTTTATCATTTGCTAATTTTAAAATACGATCAACATTTTCATCCAATCTTTTCCCTCCTCGTCATATTATGTAATCAACTCAGACGCGGTGTTTTATAAATCTGTCCAAACAATAATCTAAAAAATTTAAAAATTCAAGAACTGAAGGGGTTCAAAACCTACAGTCAAATAAAATAATTATTTTTTTCCTTTATGAAAATTATGAATGGAGGTGAATAGACTAGTTTTTGACAAGTTTTAAATTTTTTTGTACATAAGTGAACAAAATTTATCGCACTGTAGCCACAATGGCCCTATAACCTAATATCGTGTTATCAGATTCGGTCGGTACGTTGATCTGACTAAGTAGTTGACGGAATCGACCAAACTTGATTCGATTTATCAGTTGTATTTGACTATTTTCCTTTAAAAAAAAGTTATGTTAAAAAGTAATTTGACATGTATGGTCGTTTTTTTAATTCTTAAAATTTCACTTTTTTTTTCTTTTATGTTTGGACCGACTTTAACATCATTATTCCAAAGAGGGGTCAATCCAACCACAATTTAAAGATGTACTTGGTATTAGCCCACTACTTATAACGTGGCAGTTTTCAAACTCAATGGAAATTGACAATCTCTTTCATATTTTTGATTGTTTCTTGTTTGGCTTTCCAATCATAATTATTCACTTATTGGCCTCATCTATGATATTTATTTTCTCAAAAAGGGAATAGTACTTTAATTAAAATTCACTAAGGCCTTAGAAAAGGATATTTATTTGATTGAACTAATAAAATTCTTCTTCAATCTTTTGCAATTAAATTAAATTCTTTTGGGGTATTTTCTTTAGAATTATCAAAGTACGTAAGGGGTAAAATGGAACTACTCCTCTTTTAAACTTTTCTTCCAAGAGTCCTTTGTCTAGTCGAACTTTTGCAAGTGTGTAATGTGTATTGGCGATTAGAATGATTTTGTGAAAGAAACTTGGGATATTTGTGTTAGTTATATGAGAGAGGCAAGAAGAAGAAGATGGAAACAAGAAAAACGCGTATTGATTTTGGCGGGTAGGAAATTCAAATGATCAAAAGATTACACACGAAAGCCCAAGTCATAAATATGCGAATTTTTGCTGCAAGAAATTTGTCACCGGAAGGAAAATTGTTGATATTGTTTTGTTTCGACTGGCTTGTGCCAGATTCGTGTTGGCTACTAATTGAATACTCTTGGTTGACGAGTCAGTTGATCAAGCAGATAGTCGAGTTGATCCCACTATGCGCCCGATCAGGAATTAATAACAACACATGCTTGGGAAGACAAATTTTAAAAGAATTCTCAAAATTTTCCGACCATATATGATAGACCAAAAAAAAAAAAAAAATGAGAGAGAGAGCACGTTTTAGATATAACTGTATATAATTATGATTTTGTCACTTTGACAAAAGATATTTAACAGATAAAATGACATCATCCGATGTGGTAGTAGATGATTTGATGAAAAAACTGATCGTATTTAAAACAATTCAACAATGAAATGACATGTGTCATTATGTCAAGAATCATGTTAAAGAATTTGTCACTGTAGTATAATTAAACCCCTGTCAACATAACCAGTCATTTGAATAGAAAAGCAGGAATCAAACATGATAAAAGTAAGCAAGTTAAGGATAAAATTTGTAGGGCTATACCCATAAAAGTCAATTAGGGTTGTCAAAATCTACAGTTTTAAGATAGGGTTTTTTGACAGATTGCCATGCAATCACATTAAGAAAGACCAAAAACAAGAAACCCTAGAAATGACTAAAATCAATGCAACTCCCAAAAAAGGACCCATTTATCTTTAATCTTCAGGTGGGCTTGTCTCCTTGGGAAGTTGGTTTGTCTAATCACATCTACCAAATATCCTCCATTCTTGTGCACAATACATTTTTAGCAATTAGTAGTATTGGACATAATTGCAGACTATTATAAACAAAAGTTTAATTTTTCTATTCTTAATATTCTCAAGTATAATCAAATATTGTGTACTAAACATACACTTCTTTTTAAATTCAATGTACCCACAGTAGTATTCAAGTAATGCCCTTTGATTTCACCTGTTTCAGCTTGTGATTTATACATGAATTCTGGCAATGCAATGTAGTTGGACTCTCACGTCGATTCGAATGAAGCATTCAATTGAATAAGTATGAGTAAAAGATAAGATAGAAAGTCGATTTCTAATCGTAACTAAATGTTCCATTATATTGAGTTTTATTAGGCTAATTCGACGTGACTTAGGTAATAAGATCAATGATAGCTTGCATTGCACATGATTCTACTCATTACAAGGGTCGATTTTCCTCGATTTTGAATTGTGATAGCTTTTATCGTTAAGTCATCTACATATATTTTTTTCACCATTGCGATTTATGTAATTTTATAATTATAAAGATAATTTTAGTCCTACTTTTCTTTTTCAAATCAACTCACGAGAGAAAAAGATAGATAAAGGCTAATGACAGAGACTTCATCTCTCTCTCACGTAGGCACGGATTGATTTGAAATGAATGTCATCTTTGATTCAAATGAATAAAACAAATGAAGTTATATATGAAAATTCAACTTTTGATTCCATGATTTTAGGGACGTAACTTCATATTTATAATGATGTGTAGTTTTGCAATACAAAAACTCTAGTTCACGAATTTGTGGGAGCTCGACCTCAATGTGTAATTGTCAGAATTGAATATTATGTACAAAATATGTATTAAATATATTATAATTGAAGACATTATAATAAGTGAATAGAATTTCAAATGCAAAATGGACTAATTCATTTTTGCCAAACGGGTCGAGTTGTTTCATCGATTTGAGGGCTTAGATCATCCCGACTTGTGCTCGTTTTGAGATAAGCCATGGCTCGAAACAAACACATTTTTTTCCCATAAGCCAGTAGATTTTTTGGCGTACTTTAAAAAAAATTGCTTACAATTGGACTTATTTTTTTATTTTTTATTTAAAAAAAAAATCAAGTCGGCTCATTAGGCCCATGAGCCAGAAGGTCTTAGTCGAACCTACGATTTAAACACGAGTCGAGCTTCAGAGTTTAAGGAGCCGGCTCGGTCCATTAGTGCCCTCATTGATTTGTACTATATAGTCTAAATTACGTAAATGAAAACAAGTATTATATATAAAAAGTACAACGTTATGCATGTTTTAGTCTTTTTATTTTAAATTACAATTTAATTAAATGAAGGAAATGGCTGAAACATTGTAATAATTTATCAAGTACATCGTTGTGAATACGAATAGTTATACCTATTTTGATTTTTGATTACATGAAGCATTGTTTCATTTTTCTATTTTTGAATTCTATTTGAAAATTGATATTTTTATACTATTTATTTTATACTTTATATTTCGAAGTTAATTTAATTTAATTTATTTTTGTCAAAGTTGAAAAAAAAAATTCTGACTTTATATTAGTGGTTTCAAGCATAGTTATGGAATCAACTCGATCGTGGACTCGAACAAATCATCGGATCAATGGTTCAATTTGTGGGTCAATCGTTCAACTGATTGATCATTGCTAGACCATAATTCTAATTGAATAATATTTTTTAAAACAAAAAAAGACAATATAAATTTTATTTTATTTCATTTTTTCAAAAATTGAATATATATATTTCGCTCACATTAATGATAAATGCTTTATACCATAGTGGTCAAAGTTCTAGCCATTCATATAAGACGCGTGGGTTTGAATCTCTCGTTGTACATATATGATATAATATTTTGCTTTTGATCAATTCGGTTAAAAAAAATTAGTTTACATTGAACTGATACCAATTTTCTTTGTACTCATGCGATACAGACAATTATGTAATATCTGAGCGGCTCTTGACCAGTTTCTTTGTGAATGGACCAATTAATACCACTCGGATCATACCACTATCCGACTCGTTAGTTTCCATGCAGGACCGATCAATTTAAACCAATTTTTATAGGCGAAGGTCGAAATAAATTTCAATTTCATATTAGTTGGAAAATAAAAATTTATCAAATCCATAGGAATTCGTTTTCAATGAAAACAAAGAAAATACAGCTTAAAGTGGTTATATCTTGAAATTCGATTTCTATTTCCACATTACAATCAAATAGTCAAAGTGGAATTCATTTTTTTCGAATGTGACATTTTTCATAAAATTCGTTGCAGTCAAACAGAATCTTAAAGTCTTTCCAAGTAAAGAAATCTTAACAAATCTACTGTTTATCACGAAGTTGAGGGCACCTAATTTTTTATTGAAGAACTTTATTATTCATTGGACATGACTTGACACTTTTTAAAGAAAAAATTGTAAGTCTAACATCATAATATAGTAGAAATTAATAGGTTTGGTAAAGTTTAGAAATCATTAACCCTATGATAATTGGAGGCAGGAAAATTTTTTCTCCATTTTTTATAATTTTTTGTTTCCTTATTTTCCTCTGTGTCAACGTCTAGGCCCTTGCTCAATTGACTTACTCAACGCGGTCTCTTGGCACACTAATCAAGATTGAGTTTGAAAGATTCAATTTTGACGTCATTATTGTTTTCTGAATAAAATTACAATATTTTATTTTATTTTATTTCATTTTTTTCAAAAATTAAATATATATATATTTCGCTCACATTAATGATAAAGGCTTTATACCATAGCGGTCAAAGTTCTAGCCATTCATATAAGACGTGTGGGTTTGAATCTCTCGTACATATATGATATAAAATTTTGCTTTTGATCAATTCGGTAAAAAACAAACTAGTTTACATTGAACTGATACCAATTTTCTTTGTACTCGTGCGATACAGACAATTATGTAACATCTGAGCGGCTCTTGACTAGTTTCTTTGTGAATGGACCAATTAATACCACTCGGATCATACCACTATCCGATTCGTTAGTTCCCATGCAGGATCTTGAAATTCGATTTCTATTTCTACGTTACAATCAAATGGTCAAAGTGAAATTCATTTTTTTCGGGTGTGACATTTTTCATGAAATTCGTTACAATCAAACAGAGTCTTAAAGTCTTTCCAAGTAAAGAAATATTAACAAATCTATTGTTTTTATCACGAAGTTGAGGACACCTAATTTTTTATTGAATAACTTTATTATTCATTGGACATGACTTGACACTTTTTAAAGAAAAAAATTGTAAATCTAACATCATAATATAGTAGAAATTAATAGGTTTGGTAAAGTTTAGAAATTATTAACCCTATGATAATTGGGGGCAGTAAAATTCTATATGATGGTTACAATAATTTTTCAAAAATTTTGATAGTAAGTTTTTCTCTATTTTTTATAATTTTTTGTTTCCTCATTTTCCTTTGTGTCAACGTTTAGGCCCTTGCTCAATTGACTTACTCAACGTGGTCTTCTTGGCACACAAATCAAGATTGAGTTTGAAAGATTCAATTTTGACGTCATTATTGTTTTCTGAATAAAATTACAATATTTGCTTCAAATTTGAAGCAATTTCTGTCGCACGTTCTTATATACCAAGCACGTTGCGATTAATGTAAACTTATAATTATAAGATAAATTTAGTCCTACGTTTCTTATTCAAATCAACATATGAGAGAAATGAATAATGATACTCAAACAGGTGGATATTTTTTTTTTTTCAAATTGTCCATTGATGTTACGCTACGTATCCGCCTATTTTGTAACCCTATCGTCAATTCTGTTTATGTGGCATGATTGTGAGAGAAATAGATAGACAGAGCTAATGACAAGACTTCGTCTCACACATAGATACGAATTGATTTGAAAAGAATATCATCTCTAATTCAAATGAATAAAATCAATAAAGTTATATATGAAAATTCAACTTATGATTCCATGATTTTAGGGATTCAACTTCAAATTTATAACGATATGTGACAGGATATGGGCAGGAGATCGCTCTTACGATGCGTAGTTCTGCAATAAAATAAATCCAGTTCAAGAATTTGTTGGAGCTCGACATCAATGTGTAGTTGTCAGAGTTGAATATTACTTACAAAAATATGTATTAAGTATTTTATAATTAAAGACATTTAATTTGTGAATAGACAAATGCAAAATTGACTAATTCATTTTTCATTATTAATATGTAAGGGTGGTAAATGAGTCGAGTAGTTCATTGATTTGTGGTCTCGGGTCATCCTGACTTGGGGTTCGCTTTGAAACGAGTCATGGCTCGAGACAAACACATTTTTTTCACGAGCAGGTTTATTTTTGGTTTACTTTTAAAAAAAATTGCTTGTTTTTCAACTTATTTTTTTAAATTTAAACCAGCTCGTGAGGCCCACAAGCCAAAGGTCCTAGTCGAACCTACGATTTAAACACGGGGCTGAGCTTGAGTGTTTAAGGAGCCAACTCGGTCCATTATCACACCTATTCTATGTAGTTTATATTACATTAACGAAGATAACGAGTATTATATATAAGAAAATAACATTATGCATGTTTTAGTCTTTGTATTTTAAATTATAATTTAATTAAATGAAGAATATGACTGAAAAACTGTAATCATTTATCAAAGACAACATTATGCATACGTATAGATAGACCTATTTTGATTCTTTATTACATGAAGCCTTGTTTCATTTTTCTATTTTTGAATTCTAAATGAAAATATTTTTTTAATATTTTTTTCTTACTTAATTTAATTTATTTTATTTATTCAAAGTTATATATTCTCTGACTTTATATTTGTGGTTTTGAGCATATGTATGGAATCGACTCGATTGTTGACTCGAACAAATGATCAAGTCAAGGGTTCAATTGGCAGATCAATAGTTCAACCAATAGGTTATTGCTAGACCATAAATTCTAACTAAAAAATAATATATTTTTTTTAAACAAAAGACAACATATATTTTATTTTATTTTATTTTTTAAAAATTGTATAATATATATTTCGCTCATATTAATTGTAAAGGCTTTCTATAAGTACCATCCCGTAGAGAAGGCAAAAAAATCGGTTCAACTCGATATTCGTGGATCTCATCTCGAATGTGACGGAAACTACATATCCAATCAGGTAAACGGGATGGGGGTTGTTGCCCCGAAGTGGGTACGAAAAATATAGAGTTACAAAAATACCCGACGAAAATAACCGACTCGTTCCGTTGACATCCTTATACCATAGTGGTCAATGTTCTAACATTTCATACAAGGTGTGTGGGTTTGAATCTCTCCTTGTACAAATATGATATAAAAGTTTGCTCTTGACCAATTTGGTTCCGATACCAATTTTCTCTGTACCCATGCGATACAAGCATTTATGTAATGTCTAAGCGACTCTTGACTAGTTTCTTTGTGAATAGACAATTAATACACTCAAACCGAACCATTATTCAGTTCGTCGGTTCCAAATTGGACCGATTCTTATAACTATGATTAGTACCACTCGGACTAAATCACTATTTGATTCTTAGGTGGATCGAAATAGGTGGATCGAAAGGTACAATCTGTTTCTTATAACTAAAATAGCATATGCTATTCAGCTAATAACAGGACTACAATTTTGATTGGGAAAAATTCGTAACTATTTTACATTAAGAATAGAATTTCAAAACTATTAAACTCGTAGAATATTTTCAAAAATTAGGTGATAAATCAATTTATATTTACTATAAAATAATATATATAGACTTGTATTAATATTGTTAGTTAAATTATGGATGATTAAAGGTTAATTTGGAATATATTCTCTAACCTTTTCGTTCCCAAAATTAAGCAAACAATTATTTCTTTTCAATTTTCTCTCACCTGCACCCATCTTATCTCACATTCCGACTGAAATCCCAATTTCTCATCTTCTGTCACATTCGAATAAATGAAATTTCTCACCTTTTCAGGCACAAATAATCTGGTGATTCCAAATAATATAATTATATTTCTTAGAATCCGATTTCAATCCGATGAGAGTTGTCGAAACGTCGTAGTCGAAGAATTAGATGATTGGAGATCTCTATATTTTACCGTGAAATGATCATGAAGTCATTATTCTTTCGTTTTATTCACAAACTGTATATTCTTGGATAGGTTAAACTGAAAGATTATTAAATGAGACTTATTGTTGATCTGAAGTGTTGAATTCATATTGTGACATAAAAAATCATAATTTATGATCAAGTTTCTGTATTTCATAAAATCTTAGCATCATTGTGACCTATTGATTGTATGTTTTGTTTTGTATTTGATCTGGTTCTGCTTTAACAGTGACTGTTTGTGACCGTATTTATGTAAGCTATTGTTATTTGTGACTAGGCCTATGTTATCTGATTATTTGTTATCAAGTATATCTTTCTTTTGACTGTCTATAATCATGTCTATTTTATCTGTGACTGTATGTGACTAAGCTTGTGTTAATAGTCACATGTGTAACCATACATCTATTAACACTGAATGTTGTGCCAAAATATATTTACATTCTAAGTTTGTGACCATTTATATGTTAATTGTGATCGTTTGTAACCAAGCATGTGTTAACTATGATCGATCATGATCAAGTCCGTTTTCATGGTGACTGTCGATGACCAAGTCTATCTTAATCATAATTGCATGTGACCAAATTTGTATTAACAATGATATATGTAACCAGACATCTGTTAACAGTGAATATTCGTGACAAATCCTAATATTAAAGTTTGTAACCTTTAATATGTTAATTGTGACCTTTTGTAACCAATTTTGTGTTAACTGTAACTGATTATGACCAAGAATATCTTCATAAATTGTGGCATATCCAACAATTGTATTTTGATAAAAATGAGGTAATAATACAACAAAAGCAAGTCACATTTATCAAGATGAAATCATATAATATATAAATTAGGTCACATTACAAAAAAGAGGTCACTTATTATCAAAATCAGATCACAAAATCTCATTTACATGATGCATGACATACCCTTAGTTTACATTATACATTGTAGGGCATTTACACATAGAACGAATAGGTTGATTCTAACATCGTATAGGCACTACAAAATTCTCACTAACGAAATCACCGCGATAACAACTAAGAAACACCTAAACACTCTACAAACCGATCATAAGTCGAGAAAACATGGGCACTTTGTTACAAAGCAACGCTGATAGGTCACAAAGGCTTGTGTGACAGGACATAATATTTAGTGCTAAAATTATTCCATTAAAGGTAGCCTCTAATTGACGAAGGAACTAGCCATAGGCAATGATACGAGCTCATCAAATCCAATATCTCCACCTCTACCAAACTACTACCACCACCAACAATACCACCATAACATCACACGATCACAACCTCCACCTCGTCTACAGCCACTGACGATAGCCAGATCTATAGCCATCTGATGACAACTACCACAAAGCCACCAGCACCCTTCATCAGATCTTCAGTCTACCCTCTTTCAACAATCATAAGCAGGGGACATCTGTCAGTTCTGATTTCACCTTCTTCAATTCGAATTGGCCGCCACCAATGTCACCACCAACACCACCTTCACCATCACAAACCACAAATTCATGGCCGAATTATAATAAAATCATCAAGATAAAGTTGAGGAAGATAGGGAATGTAGAGAGAGAAAGAAGTCGAGGAAGAAAGGGGTTGTAGAGAGTAGAGATGGCAATTTCCCTGCCTTGTCCCCTTGGGGGCCATTCTGGGCAAAAAAATCCGCCCCGAACGGGTTGGTGGGGGCGGGGAGGGGCGCCCGTCTCGGGTCACGGGGTGGCCCCACCCCGTGAAGAATAAAAAAAATTAATTAACTAAAAAAATTAATTAACTAAAATTTTTTGAAAAAATAAATAAATAAACAAACGGGTCGGGAAACGGGGCAAGCCCGCACCGTCACCTACCCGTGCCCCGCCTAAGGTGGGGCAGGGGAGTGGCGAGACAGGGCAGGGCGGGGCGGAGCGGGGCACCATTGCCATCACTAGTAGAGAAAGTAATTAAGGGTCAGTCATGATAACGGTATTGTTTGAAAAGATTTGATTTGATTTGATTTAGAATAATTATTAACATATTAATCATAAACTTAATCTTCATTATCATCAGATTTATGAAATTAAAACTACGTCACCTTAATTTTGAATTGTATAGTTTATATGTAGGGTATGGACTAATTTTTTCATTTTAATTCCAAATCAAATGGTACTTTGG